>VZTU01003673.1:0-75524 GCA_013400835.1 Zapornia atra | reverse complement strand
CACTTAATACCAAATCTCAAATAATCTTCTTAAATTTATGGAAAAGTTCTGGAAATTTTTGCTGTTTAGTGAGCAAGTTATGGCTTATAAATAAAATAATCAATGAAGTTGAATAGATTGAAGAAAAATGTCATCTTAATACTAACATTTCATTACTTTGGCAGTTGGAGTAAAATCATCAAAAGACAAAAAAAATAAATGTTTAAACCCAGCAACTCTTATTCTGAAAGACAACACTGCAAATAGGTATTTAGTGTCTGATAATACAGTATGTTTATTTTCAAACATTTGAAGTAGTGTTTTAGGTTCTGACCCAGGGCAAATTTTTCTACAAAAATGGTAAAATACCAAAGAATGACTTCAGCAAAGCTTGCATTCATGCTACATACATATCTGAAAAGAGGAAATTAAATGTCCCTAGGAAAGTGCCTTCTGCAAAGAAAAACCAGCCAGGTCAGCATGCACAGTGCACTACGAGTTTTGTTCTCTTTGACAAATCCTAACACGGTAACAAAAGCCTTTCATTTTCTTCCAAATCAGAACGATGAAGTGTCTGATACTGGTCTGTGTTAGCCTGTGGTAAAAGGGAGCTAACAATACTGGAAATGACAACTGTGTTATCACAGTAGGAGTAGATAAAGCCGGCTGATGGTAGCACATGGGGTGGTGTATGTCATCGCAATTGTATCACTGAATGAAAGATACATTTCTCACAGCGGTCACAGCCTGAAAGACACTTCAGTCAAGGGAAAATAATTGATTTACCTTTCTTTTCCCCCTCCTTTTTCGCCACAGCTGAAAGGGAAAACAAAAAAATACTGTATTTTCACAATCAAAGTTAGCAACATGTAATATCAGCAAAAATAATTCAAACACCTACATATGAGCCTTTGGTATACATATTTCAAGCCATACATCTATTATGCAACAGATTAATAGATTACTTTCCAGATGAAGAAACTGTTAATCAGAAAGATGAAGTTTCCTCACAGATAACCAGCTCTGCTATTGGTGACAGCAAGTCTCAGCTTTCTAGATTCTCACATTAACTTTAGTCACAAAGCTGTTGTTCCTCCCAGACACTAATACAAGGAGATAGAGGCATAGAGTGAAGATTTCAAATCAGCAGTGGGCATAGAGTGGAATGGGAAGGCATGAACGGGTAAGAGGAGGCTAGAGGAAGGTTTTAGAGGAATATGTACTTTTTTGATATTAAAGCTTGCAGTCATGAACAAATACATGAAATAAGAAGTGAAAAACCAACTAAAGTCATATTCAGGTTTCTAGGGCTCTGCCTAACATGGGGCATTACAAGACCTGATCATGCAGCAATCCCACCTCCAAATCCAATGGTGTGAGTTTTGTTGAAAGGAAGATTGGACAGAGACTGAAAGGAAAACATTGCATATTCCCCAGTTTGAACAACCTGGAATCAGTTCTCCAGAGGAAGCTGGGCTGCTTGACCAGCATTCAAACTCTGGAGACAGAATAAAAGTTCCCTAAAAGCTCATCGTGGGATTCCAATCAAGCATTGCATATATCTGCAATGGGTACTGTGAAAACATATAAAAATTTTACTACATTGACTGAGATTACTCAAATGGGAGAGTTACCTACAACTGCAGATGGCTGCTGCCATCCTGATGGAGGTGAGCCAAGATCCTACCCAAGTCCATTTGAAATCCATGCACTACCAATTCCCCAGCCTACATTTATAGGACTGAACCTTCTCAAATGTGGTTACAGACGCTGCTTTATTTTGAAACATGTCTGCTAGAAGTAGTGGCTGTAAGCATCTGCTATAGGCAAAAGAAGACAGAAAAGTTCAAATTCAGAGCTCTTCCCTCCAAGAAAAGAACAATCGGCACCATGTTGATGGTATGAACAGATCTGGTGTGCCACTAGAACTAGAAAGGAAACAAGCAGAAGCAGAGCTCTGTCCTTCCTTTGGTGCAGGATAGATATCAAGTGTCATGAGGCCAAAGGAAGGAATAGATGCAGTCTCAGGTGTTTGTATTTTGGGTAATCTTCACTGTTCTTAAAATGAAAAGTCCTTTTATTTCAAACAGTGGTTATATTTGGATAATAGAGATCACAAAGGAAAAGGCTAGGCCTGAATTTACTGAAAAGCCATCTGTCAATAGCTGGAGTCAAAAGACCATTCTGATTTCAAAGATATTTCAAGGTTTCTACCACTTACTTTCCTTTGAGAATGAAATATTTTCTTAGAATCTCAAGGATGTGCCCAGCAGTGGAAAAGAGGTTTCATTCCTAGAATTAGTGAAAATTAGGCCCCAGATTTCCAGGATCTGGTCCTATTTGCAATCCCTTTGCTTTCACAGGTGATGTGCTCAGAAGGTATCGAAGCTGTGAAGAGCACCTTTCACAGAACTTTCACTAGAGACTATTTAGTAATTTTCACCCCAGAAACTGCTACAGAAGTCAGAGTGGCTTTCAAAAGCCTTACTTACTTGTGCATGACATGCATTGGAGGAACTCACAAATTAGTAGAAACCCCAAATATCAAGACTCTGGGCAGGGTTTATAAGCAAATGTGCAGTAGACCTCTGGACTCTTCCTGACATGTCCTGCCAGCTGATGGGATGTGGCTAACAATGCTTCTGGTCCCAAGGCAAGCACAGACAGAGAAAGGTCTAGCTGTGCCTGCCACCCCACTTACAGCTAGCTGATTTCTGTTATTATGCTATTATATCCTGTTGTGACATCTGTTTGAATTTTCACCTTGGCCATGGTTTTTCTGATGGAGTATCCTGTAAACACTCAACAAATCTTAAGGGACAGAAGAGACCTCATTCTGACTACTGTTGCCAACAGCATTGCTCTGATCAAATCCTGTTATTCAAACTTAAAATGACAAGGAATGAATGGAAAAGAGCACAAACACCATCATTTACATTGCTCTTTCAGAAGCTGAGAAATGTGTTTGTATCTGAAATGCAGCAAAAAGATAGATTAGCAAAGGAATTTGGTCGTCAACTGATAAAAAGCCAGATTACCTACTGAGAACAAACGTGAGTAATATATTGTAGCTGGGCAGGGAAGGACATGAAATAAGTTAGACTGATGCACTAGAGAATGTGATACTCAGATATGAGAGATGATCTTGTCTGTGTTTTTTTCTACCTCAATTTTTGGAGGAAGAACAAATTCTTAAGCCAACTCTTTTTGCACTGTACCGATGAACTGTATCTAGTTCTTGAATTAGGAATTTGTACTTATACACCTGTTCAAAGAGGACTAGGTTAACAGCGTTAAATCACAGTGACTCCTCTCCTAGACCTATCCAAACATAATCATACAGTTCCAGTCAATATAGATATGATACAAAGCAAAACACTATCAAGGATACACATCCCACTTTCAGGGATCATGAATCCAAATAGATAACTACTTCAGAAAACAGAATTGAGCACACTCATCTTTTATGTTTTGTGAATGTAGAAAAAAATCTTTATGAACCAGATCCATGGCAGACCTTGATCAAAAATGTTTCAGTGGGGTGGGAAAAAATCAAAGTAAATTTCCTGTGGTGGAAAGGTCACATAAGTGTGTCAATATAGCAAACATTTTCATGGTGGGGGGTGTGTGTGTGGAATTAGATTCAGGATGGTTGTATTGTTTTTAACTTGTACCAGCAACTTGAATCTAGATCACCATATCTAGAACTATATTCCTTATTTTAATCAATAAAATGAATAAAATCACTATTTGAATCTAGATCACCATTTTAATGCCACAGACAGTGATGGTTCCCAGGGAGTTTTTTCTGACATGTTCAGCAAACAGAAACATTTCTGAAATCTTGAAAACACAAAAAAAATCTTGAAAAAAACCAGTTTCCTACTCCACAACCATCCATACCATATAGCTTTCTGATCCATTAGTAGCCAGGAACAGATGTCTAGTCTGAATGCTGTCAAAGACGTGATTTCTTCCACAAATCCTCATGTCACTTTCTTACAAACATTTGGTTTCCATCCTGATACAAAATTTAACTTTCTTTCTAAATTTACAATAATTAATTATGAAAATTTGGGCTGCGAAAATTGCATTTCCATATAGATATCCTTTTCCTCTGCAGTGTTTTTGAAGAACCCTTAACTTAGATTTGTGATTTCCTATCTTATCATGATCATACTAATTAATCTCAAAGGTAATCTGAATATTTCCTATATCTTTTTCTATTAGACTTTTGTTGCTTTTTCGCAGCCCACTTCAGTACCACATTATCATGTAAGAGTTTTGTACACAACACTCCAGACAAGATGCATCTTTGATTTACGCAATGGCCTTACAAGAGCCTATGCATTTTTCCTAATGTATCTGCATATTAAAGAAAGTACTTCACTGACTTGTCTGCAGTAACACTCGGGTCCTTTCCTGGATTTACAGTTATTTTAGGGAGAAATTCCTCTTAAATATTTTCCATCCAGTGCATATATCACATTCTATTTATTGAAACTGGATTTTCTGTGCCATTATGCTGTCTGTTCACCTTGTAAAGAATTTGTTCACAATTGTCTTCCGATCCTGAATTCTTTAACTGCTTTTCTGCCTTCTGAAAATTTAATTACATTACTATTTCAATCTTTTCCTGTTAATTAAGGAATATAACCTGAGTGCAGACATGCAATCATAAGCAATTGTTCTGTAAATGGGCTGCAAGGAGAAAATGAATCAATTGCCCTCTACTTCCTAATCAGATATTTATTTCCCTCAATACTGGGCCTCTTAGGCACCAGTTATTTAGATTCTGCAGTAATTCCTAAACTGGAACTTTCCAAAGGCCTATTTAAACCAGCCTATAAAGGCCGTGCTTATTACTTTATTAAGATGCTCCAAACACTTATTACCAAGGCATAATTTCCATTTGCAGAAACTATGCAGGTTAGATCACTTTTCTGGGATTTTCCAGATATTTTTTTCTTTTCTAATTTTAATTATGATTTCCCCAGTTTTTGGACTGATTTTTAAATATTGGAATAACACTGGACTAATTATGTAAAATATTGTATTTATCCTGACTCTATGAGACAGACAGTAACTGATTTAGCTGAAGCTGGTGCTAGTTTTGACTAAGTTCTTACATTTATTTTGGTTATATACATGGAAGTTATGGTAAAACAAGTTCAGATGCAGACTCATCAGCGGTGTTAGGTAGTCTGTGATAACTGTTCATATGCTTGCTGTTAGGCTGAAATGAAAACCACCTCACGTAGGCAGCTACAGCAAAGCGGCTGCCATTCACTAAGTTGGTACTGTCTTTGCCCATCTCACCATAATTTGTCCATCTGTTCATAGCTGAAAAAGTAGGTACTGTTTTAAAATATTTAAGAACTGTATAATGTGAACCTTCTCTCTTGGGTCTTCCTAACAGATATTTTATCTGTCTCTTCTAGTATTTCTGAGTTCAGAATTTCTCTTCTCCATACTAAGACAGATCTTAATCCTGTTAAGAAACCGTGGTTAAAAGAACCAGTATAGTGAGCAACAGAGAGGAGAATTTAGCATTTGAATTGGCTGGAGCATCTGTGTTTAGAACGAATCTCATTCAGTAACAGGAAACACCTTTCCTGCCCTTTTCCTCCCATGGTCCAGGTTTTAATGAACAGGTTTGGAGAAATAACTTCTTATTCAATTATCTTTATTATTTATAGGCAAGGAAGATGTTGCAGTTGAACTCCCCTGCATAACCTGGCTATCCCTTTTGTCCTAATTTGTAAGACATATCTGTCAGACCTACTAATAAAAAATTAATTCACTAGATAACCCCCCAAAAAGTCCACAGTGTTTTTCTCTTTATTACCAACAACAATGCCTTAATGAGAATACACAAGCACATTGTCTAGAATGTAAGCAACACTAGTGCTCAAGTTCTGCCTCATATTATCAGGATTGACACTATATGGATTATCAGGTCCTCTGTAAAGTCACTGGGAAGAGGCAGTGAGAGAGGTTACATTCCTGAAGGAGACCCCTTTGACCGTGTGGGGAATCTGGTCCAGCATCTCATCTACACAACTAGGAAACAGAAAATACAGTCTACTGGCAGAAGCCTGACTTCTCCCATCTGTGTCAGAGTCCTTGGAACTTGATACCCAGTACATATGAGGATTCATTCAAGCACTCTCCCAAAGACAGACACAAAGCTCTGTTTGAAAATACCACGAAAGGCCAAGGAGCAACGCAGAGCTACACAGGGATCTGATCTCTCTGCTGCATAAAAGGGTGCAAATCTCTCTCTGCCAATCCCACATTTCAGAGGGAGTGCCCAAAGTACGAAGTGTTTTTGGAGAAGTATTTTTTCTTTCTCTACCGGATCTGCACAGGAAAAAGTGCAATTGTGCCACAAATTGGCAATAAACTAGAAGCCTGATTCTATGAGCTGTTAAGAATTGCCCCAGTCAGAAAGCATCCTGCTTTCTGATCTCAAGTATTATATGAAAAAATATTATGTAACAAGAAGGTTTTTTTTAATTACATAAGTATGTATAAATAAGCAGTTACAGATACACATTCTGAGGACTTTTCAGAGTGCTTTTATGGAGATCTGGGAGTCCTGGCATGTATCAGCTCCTACCTCCAGGAAATACCTTAAGAATCAGTAACATACTTTCATTCATAAACCTCTTTTGACTACTGAATGTATAATTCTACATATATATGCTGATACTACATACTGAGTTTGAATATTTTCCTTTGGAAATCAAGTATCAAACCATAAGGACAATGTTACACTTCACAGTTTGCCATAAAATATGTCTCATTTTTAATTTAAATAACCTGCTTTTTGGAATGAAATTTTTATCTCATTTCTTTTGTAGAAAGATATTTATTCATATTTGGTATTTTATATCTGATTTTTTTTCTCACATTTTCTAGTGTCTATTTGTATTGTGTTTGTGTGGCAAAGTTTTGGTAGCTGGAAAGCTACAGGAGTGGCATCACTGAGAAGCTACCAGGGCCTTCCGTCACATCTGACAAAGCCAGGGCCAGCCGACTCCAAGATGGAACTGCCACTGGCCAAGGCTGGGCCCACCAGTGAGAATGGCAGAGCCTCTGGGGTAACATATTTGAGAAGGGGGAGAAAAAAACCACTAAGGGCAATTGCAGCTAGAGGGAGGAGTGAGAAGATATGAGAGGAAAAACCCTGGTCAGTGAAGAAGGCAGGGGAGGATGTGCTCCAGTTGCCAGAGAAGAGATTCCCCTGAAGTCCATGGACACCATCATGGTGAGGCAGTCCATCTCCCTGCAGCCCACAACCCCCCTCCCTCATCCCCTGGTGCTGCTGGAGGGAGTAGGTAGAAAAAATTGGGAGTGAGGTTAACCCTGGAAAGAAAGGACGGGTGGGGGGTAAGGTATTTTAAGATTTAGTTTTTATTTTGTCATTATCCTAGTCTGATTTGATTTGCAATAAATCATTTTTCCCCAAGATAAGTCTGTTTTGCCCATGAAGGCAATTAGTGAGTAATCTCTCCCTGTCCTTATCTCAACCCACGAGCCTTTCATTATATGTTCTGTTCCCTGTCTAGCTGAGGACAGAACTTTGATGGGCACCTGGCATCCAGCCAGGGTCATCTCACCACATTATTGAATGTTTCTTATAGAGAAGTGCTGACTCACAATGGGAATTTTATACTTTCCACTATGACTCAGTCTTGGTATTTATATATCTGTCATTATCTTAGGTTTTGACTTTTAAAACTCCGATGTTTTCTTGAAATATTTCTTATTGGCAATGTTCAACAATGAGTTTCTGTAACGGATGGACCATTTGATCAAGCTGATACCGCAATTTTAATACACCTAATATATCTACCTTACACTTACATTCTCTATTATTCAGGGTTTTCCTTTGCAATTCTATATCCAGCTTGTGTGAATTCAACTCTCACATTTCAAAAATGTGTTTATCTTAACAAAAGGGTTACACTGTGGCCACCTCTCTTAACCCAATTCGTACCGGATTTGACAGATCTCTCTAAAGCAGCAAGTGCTAATCAAACCACTGCTGTTTCTCAAGGCATTTTTTTGTTGGCTAATTTAAACTGAGATATCCGCTGAAGAAGCTCCCTGTGTACTCTCAATTGGTTGAAAAAAAGAGTACCAGTGCTCATAAAGGTGACCTCCTGTTTGCACTTCTTTACAGGGCAACAGCCACAAAATTTCTGGAACACTTTTCCATACAGAGGCTTTTCTCAAACTGTCTGCCTGATCTATGAGACATGTCACTTATCATTGTTAAGAAAGAGAGGTTTACTGAAGCACAGCATCCCACATGGATGCTTAGAGCCACTTTGCACATTGGGGTTATACTCTTCTGACAAAATGTCAATGTCTTGTCATACATATTCAGTGTCAGGGAGTTAGTTGCATTTGCTCTTGGAAGCACTGCATTCGTATGAATCCCAGCAGCTAAGAAATGACTTATGAAGATCTGTCACACGGAACAGAAAAGACAGAAACAACTTTTAAAAACCTGCAGCCACAGAGCTGAACTGCCTTCAGTGTGAGCTTGTGTAAGATTTGCTGTGTCAAGAACTTCTGTGACTAGAATATGACTGAATCTTTTTATAGATGCTAAGGTGGCATCACTATACACATGTATACAACATGACATCTTCCCGCTCAGGTTACATGTTTCTGTTGAATTCTTCCTCCAGCAACCTTGAAGGTTCTGCAGTCTGACTTAGACCAGCCACTTTGCAGACCTAACTGAGATACACAAAACTTAAGTAGAAGTCACTTGGCCTTAATCCAAATATTTTAAGTTCTCCTAGAGCCAGGTAGAATCAAAGAGAAATGCTCCCATTCCTGTGAGATATCAGTTGCTCTAGGGGAGATGTGCAAAGTGTCAGGCACATTCAGAGGTGGTGTGCAAGGCTGTGTGCTAGCCACCAGGAAAAAATGAAGCAAGCAGAACTCATCTTGCTTGGGAAGCTGGCTGTGCAGACTCAGAGCTTTTAGTCCCTGCTAAACTGTAGCATTGCTCATCAAAATATTTTCCTGTTAATACAGCTCTAGTTCAGACTTCATCTAAGCTATTGTTCTTTATCAGAGCAATCATAGGTGTCTCTAATATGGCCTTGGACAGTTTTAAACTGTTCACTGATGAACAGTAGAGTTAAACTAGCATACTTTGCCCTAAACATTCAGCTCTTGGTTCTTATGTCTTGCCAAGCTGGAAACTTTAAGCCTGTAAAATAGTGTAGCAAAACTGTCTCTTAGAGTATTTTAATCTACAGGTAAAAAATTCTGCCCATGTAGAAAAATTCTGTGTGATGTGAAAGTTCACTGGGAACATAGCTTGTGTTTTCTACTGCTATAGTGTAAGGAAAATCTTGCATGTGTCCAATGAACTACTACTAGAAGAAGACTTCATATTATAAAAAAAGAAAAAAGATAACAGATTTAATCCCTTCAGGGTACTGAGTTTTGTTCGCTAATATGTACTGAGCATAAACCACTTCACGTGCAGTCATTGAAATTATACAATGTTTAATTAAACATATCCTTTCTTGAAAGAACGCAGTTTTGGATCTTGAAAGGAGCTGTTATTCACCAGCTATTTCACTGACTGATCAAACTGAGTTAATTAAGTCCTTTTAAAATACTTTTTTTTAATGTAGTTGGGTGGGTGTTTGACACTTCACTGAAGCTAATTCATTCGCTGTGCAGCTACAAAACTCTTACAGACGTGTAACACTTCTTTATAATATTTGATCTTTTATGATAAATGGTATTACAATTTTATTATCAGTTAAATTTAAATAAATTGATCTTCAAATCAGATCTATTTATGGAGAGCTGCTGACAAAAATTAGATGAGAAGCCAAGTGAAAAGTTCAACTGTCAAATACTTAAGGGACTAATCAATGTCTAACTCTTCATTAACCTACCTATGTTTCATGGATATGTTTTCAAGAACCTAGCGTAGGTTCTTGCATAGTCCATAGGCCTTGCTTGCCTGAAGCACAAAATCTAAAAGCCAAGTTGTATTTAACCAACCACTCCGCATTCAGTACTCCCTGTCGACAAAAGCAAACTAAAAGACATGGTACAGTAATGTGTTCCTATTTTTCTAATGTCCTTGAGCAGACAATCCAGGTTTATCTACTTTGACTGCTTCAAAGACTTTCAGCCTACTTAACCCCTAGTTCATTTTGTAGCACTTAACCATTCACTTAGCTTCAGAATGATACAACTGCGTGCAGTAATACTATCTGCTATCTACTTCCTGCATACACTATGTGAAATATCTGCACTCAACTTGCAAATATGTTATTTCATAACTTTGTTAGACAAAATACAGCTTCACTTTCTAGTGGTCCTCAGGGAAAAACTTAACGATACAAAGTAATATTACTGAATTATCCAAAGTAGTTTTCAAAACCAACTGGAAGTTTTTAAGATTGACTATTGCATTCCCATGACTCAAATGACTAATTATTAGTTAGCATGTTATTGCATATTTTTATCCGTGGTAAATTATTTACACATTTAACCTTGGAGACAGCTTTCTAATGAGCAAGTGGTATTTAATCACCATGCAAACAGTTCCAAAGTGAAAATAAGTTTTGTTTGAATTTAGTTGATATAAAATAAACCTGAAAGTAGTTGGCTAGTTCTAGTTACAGTTTTATCACTGCCTAAAAATGTTTAGCATTGGAGGTCACATACTATGAATTGTGATTGGTCAGCTAGTGCTGATATGTCAATCTAAGAAGAGAGAGCAAAGCACAATCAAATGATGTGTTAGAGAAGAAAAGTATAATGCAATCTGAAGTGAGAAATTTAAATAGAAAGAATGAGACAAAACTAAGAAGAAAACAATTCCTCATAACTTTTGGAACTATAAAGTACTAATGCTAGAACTGGCTTGTATAGCCCCATATGCCTCTCTCATTCATCACCCAGGTAAAAAGAATTTCCAGCAGTGAAGGATGCCACTCCAGGGTATTTATAGGTGGCTAAGTGAAGAAACTAGGATTTTTAGGGGGTATATTTGTGCAACAGATTTATTTTCTCAACTGAATCTGACATTAAGGCTCAGCACGACTTGAGATTGTTACCTTTTTCCTTAGTTGTGGTTGAAGATTTCATTTCCTTTCCTTTGGAAGAGTCTGTAAAAGATATATAAAACACAAAAATGGAGTTAGTAATGTAACTATCATCTACTGTGTTCTTCAGTCCTATAACAAATGTGCATAACACCAGATGAAACAAAACATGTAGAAAAAATTAAACATTAAGAATTGAAATTTGTCTGCTTTGAAAAAAGGCCCAACTTAAGATTTAAAACAAACAAAACCTCCAAAATAATTCCCACAACATTAGCTAGCAAAGTTTCTGCAGATCAAACCATGCCCTAATTCCTGTGCAGCCTATCATTTCAGTCTGTCATGTGCATTCAGTAACAGCTCTGTTACTAATTCACTCAGAATAGACCAGCATTCCTGCTGCAATATTTGCTGTGCAGGTCAGACAGCGGTTAAAGAACACCACAATAAGGGTTATGATTTTATTATTTCTGAATTGTGTCAGACACTGCTCCTTTCAATATATCAGAACTATTAGGTGAGAAGAAGCTAGGTTTTATTCCTTTTCACCAAGAGCCTGTAATTCAAAACATATTGAAACTGCAGAGATACCAGCAGACACTTTCATGAGGACTACTGGTTATTTCCCAACCACATAATAAGACATTACCCTTTTCCTTTAAGGCAGCTGGAGGCTTCTCATCTTTTCTTTTACCAGTCTCTAGGAAGAAACATTTAACATTTAGCACAAGTCAGGTTAGAGAAATAAGATGACACTTGAAAAGAAAGCAAGTCAAACAATTTGCTATGAAGCAAGGAAAAAAGATGTGATAATTAAATGGATTTAACAGCATGGAAACAAAGAATAGGACAAAACGACGAGGTCATTCATTCATCCTTTTAGACTTGAATATTCAAAATAATAAGACTTTGATATGTCATTACTTTCTTTGCATTTTGAGGAAGCTGTTAAGCTGTCTCTCAAGTAGACAGTGTAGAACAATAACTTACAAAGAGGGGAGCAATTCTATAGCGTAGTTGGCATCAGTGGATTTTTCTTTCACTGAACCCAAATTAAAAAAAAAATAATAAAAAAATCCACATTGATGCAATTAAAACATTAGGAATACTGGTTTTGAAAGGCAGAGGCTGCTGATAAAGGTAAGGGGGAAGTTTTTTTATTCAGGAGTGCCAAAAGGACCAGTTACTCATTCTGGACTCCATTATTCTTTTAATATCAAGGAGGCCATACGGGCATTGCCTGTGAAGGGGATCTCACTTCCTGCATATATATAGCCTTTAAAAATCATAGGCAAGCTGGATGTAGAATAACAGCAGTGCTCATCCTTTGAATGTACATTCATATATTTTCTGTCACAGTGAATAGCCCACAAAAAGAATTGTATCTTTATTTTTTCTGCAGTGTATGACAAAGTATCAAAGGAGATAAGAAAAAAACACATTGAGATGCTAGTTCTCTCTTTCTTGTACCTGACAAGGCAGAAACCAGCGACAAAAGAAAATCCAGAATTTCGCTAACCACAAAGGAAAACTATGATCTTGTTGTGGTGCCCAGGTGAGACACAGGGACTGACAACAGTGACAAAGAGGAGAGAGAATCCTTAGTCCCAAGTGATGCCATGGCTTCATTCCCTGGGGTTTTCACAAGGAGTAATACATTCCTTGTGAAATGTATCACTTTGTTATATATCTATTCAGTACTCTGTACTATCCCAGGCATTATCTGGACTGCACTGAATATCTCTATCTTCAAAAAAAAAAAAGGGACTTTGTAAAAATTTGCACCTCAGGTGTGCCTTTATTAGCTCCAAAGCCATGCACAGTTCTTCTAGCCTTTGCTGTTTCCCTGAAATTTTTGAGCTGTTTCACAGAACCACAGAGTCACTAGTTTGGAAAAAACCTTTGAGATCATAGAGTCCAACCACACCCGTCCTCTGCTAAACCATATGCCTGAGCATCTCATCTACCCATCCTTTAAATACATCCAGGGTTTCAGTTGCCTTCAGAAAGTCATCAGTGACCATGAGTTCTTTCCATTAGTGTTCAATACATGTCACATTCCATAAAATAGGGTTTTCTTCAAATAGATACTATCAAACAATCCATGACCACCGCATACACAGCTAGCAGGTCAATCTCCTGCACCTGATAAGATGAGAGATGGATGTGTCCATGTGGCCAACATATCAGGTAAAGACCCTGGCTTATGTCAGTCACTCTCAAACACCTGGATCTTCTGGCTGGCTTAGCCAGTCTCATTGTCAGTCAACCCCATCCTTAAGCCATAGCCACATGGACCAGGTTTATTCTAGTTACCTGCGGGAATGTCCCCACTAAGGGATTTAGACAACTTGTTTTTGACAGACTAACATCCAAAGGTGGTATAAAACCACATTTTAGTATTTTCCACAGGATGCAAATTCAAATCTCTGCATTTAAATGAAGCCCAGGTAGTTAATAGGGACTCTACTGAGGATCTGTACAGCAAAAAAGTTGTTAAAAACAGTATCATGGGTAAATAATCTAAACATTAACCAGGAAGGGTTTGTTTTTCCATCCTTGTATATTCCTACTCAAGACCTGTTTCTACCATTGAATCATAGTTCAGAACTTCTGACGTCCAGTTCTGAACTTCATTTCTTCACTTACCTTTTTCCTTTGACCCCTCTGGATTCTTTAGATTCTTTACTTTCAGAGAATCTGTAAGGAGAAAATTAAGTTTGAGACTTAGAAGATAGAGCAGACCTTCCATACCCCAAATAAAACCCAACAAATATTTAAAAATTCAGACTAAAATTGTGAAATAAACAGATGCAACCTTGGTCTGTCTTTACATCTTCTCTAGTGATGACCTTATGTTTTTTTAAAGTGCAATAATGTCAGTAGAAGTTGTTACAGATCATGCCTGGCCTTATCCAGAACTTTATGAAGACAGAGGATTATTCTGTTTCCTCTGATGGGCTGAAGACTAAATTTTGCCTCAGTCATTTAGGGAGAATACATTCAGGGTCAGCAAGGACAGAGAAAACACACTTTATGTTGTGTAATCAACTAATTTCTATTTATTTATTGATGATGATGATGAGGACAACGACAGCGAAAAAAATGACCTCTTTACCTCTTAAGTGTATGTATCAGGGAATATTAGAAGGAAACCATTTTTTCCAAGGTAAGGAAGTAATTTCATATACTTAAGAATGTATGTAGTTTGAGTGAGAGAATTTCACAGCTTGCAGGCTGCTGAGTAGACCCAATTACAATCCATCTGACAGGATATAGCACCTAAGTGTCTAGAAAAAAACATGTCATTTATTCCAAATGAAAGTTAACCAAATCTTCAATAAAACAGATACAGCTAAAAGAAGATCCTTTCTGAAATAAGTTTAACTGATCATCCTCCTGGCTGCCAGTCTACCAGGAAGCGATCCCACTTATCCATCTGGATTTAAGCGTGAATTGTAATAGAAAAAGCTCACTTCCAGGGAGGCTGGATCCGCTGGAGAAATCACATCATTCAGGAATAGGCACTTAAATTAGGAGTCTGGTCTTCACAGTAGCAGGTGGACTCCTTCAGGGGACTGAGGGAAAACTTCCAGTATGAAGACTGAAACCCTTTGAAGAAACTTCTACAATGACTGTATCGGAAGCCTTGAGACAGCAGCTACCCAACTTGACCATTATACTCTGTGAGCACATTTACAGTCTCAAAGATCAGCATCCCTGGTTACAGCCACAGACACAAATCATTGCCTTTGGCCATGTGGGTTTGGTGGCATATGCCCATGAGGTTCTCTTTATGATCCATGTGGCAGGTCTCCTTGAGATTTCCCCTGCTCCAAAAGCAGCTTCAGCATTGTTGACCCTTATAACTTTAGGATGAGCTGTCAGTGCAGAACACTGTGCATGGTGTATTGACATCCCCACACTCTGAGCCAAGGCTACTGAGATTACCAGTCCTGCCTCTCTCCAGGGAGCAAGTTTTCACCTTCAAGGGTTTTAACAGGGATTCACTGAAAACTTTCAAACTTCTGTTCTTGACTGAATACTTTCCTGCAGGTGCCAGAAAAGGGAAAATATAATGTTGGCTTAAAGACAACACTCCCTTTGCTGGGTTCCTCCCTCATCCAACCCTAGGGGTGAAGCTGGGTCAGGTTAGGAAAATGCATCAACAGCAGAATATAAACTCTTCGGAATAAAGATCTAGTTTTCATGCAAATGACAACAAACAAGTAGATGAAAATAGGAAGAAATATTAACCAAACAGACACTGGTTTTCTGTGAGTCTCGCAACAAAACTTTCTAATTCTAAAGAAAAAAAAGTGTTATATGATAAAAAAATGCTAGAGGCAAGATGTTATTTCACTTTACTTTTACTTCAAAGGAAGCACAAGCATTTCATGGCAAGTGCAAATCAGCACATTTGTTTCTTTAATGACAACGTGCTATTATATATATGGCAAGAAAGAAATACACACCACTGACTTATTTCCCCTACCAGTCTGTGCATAAAAATAAATAGGCTTATTATCCCTACGTAACTGACATAAGAAAAGATGCAAAGAAATCCCTAAGCATTGCAAAAGCAAACAAGAGGGGGAAAAAGGAACATTTGTTTGGAAAACAAATCACTGAAAACAGGGTAAGAGTGAATTTACATTATACAGTACAAGAGCTGTCACTTTAATAACTCAGCATAGCGCAATTCTAGTGTATTTCTTAGAAAAATTCAGTGAGGAGTTATATATATCACGAGCTTTTAGTGCCACTGTTAGATTCTGGATGAATGATCTTGTACTCTGATTAGCTGTGTAAAATATCTTCCAAAAGATTACTTGGCAAATTATACCTTAGACTTTCATTGGCCTCACATTATTTGAATATGCTTATGTCAACAGAAAGTCAGCTTTTATATTCATTATTGTAGGACAGCTTCTTTACTCTTTTTTACTTTACTAAAAGTTGAATAGCTAGTTATAAATTCAGAAGGTGTCTTGAGATGTCCTTTATCACAAGACAATGAAAAGTATATTCTTCCAGTGTTCTCCTTAATTACTGCCAATAAAATTAGACTCTAAGACTGTAGACGCTTTATTCAACTCATAAAATATATCAGGTAACATTGTGAGGTTGTGATCTATAGACTATCCCAGCGATAACTCTAAACTCAGGGATTTATTATTCCTGTCTCTGCTTTAAATAAAAACACTATGCATCAGCTTATGAAAAATAGCCTGCTTCATGATAAGGTTTTTGTTCTGGACATCATCCTTGTTCATCCAAATTTAGCCCATCCTTCAAACAGAATGAGGTATGATGATGCCTCTTTTATTACACAAGGTTCCATTTAAACATTAATCATCACAAGTATTTAACACCTCATCTAAAAATGGTCCTTTATTTGGTTTTATGTGAATAGTAACAAACTCTCAAGATATATAATTAGCATGTGCACGCAGTCATTACTTTCTTGTGCTTTTCAATATATTTTTATTTGCCAGAAACATCCACTTCAGGAAACAGATTGTAAAACACCAAGTTGTGAAGAGTGAAAAGAAGACCCCAGTAACCTGCTCAGCCCTTACAGTGGCCCACTGAGTAGGCTTGAGGAGGCAATAGAGAGAGGAAAGAATGGCAAAATAAGGCTTTAATTTATGAGATACAGTTTGGGTAAGTATGGTGATTGAAATGGGGGGATT
This sequence comes from Zapornia atra, assembly GCA_013400835.1. Lineage (NCBI taxonomy): Eukaryota > Metazoa > Chordata > Aves > Gruiformes > Rallidae > Zapornia > Zapornia atra. The sequence goes on along the minus strand of VZTU01003673.1, from coordinate 58,747 downwards.
TATAGTGCTAAAGATAGGCTTATGTGGTAGAGTAATCCAGAATGCAATGGGGAAAGAGTGTAGCCCAGAAAGGCGCCAGGATTTTTAAGAGTTTCTCCCACACAGCTCTATAAGTTCTTCCTATAGAGACTCTGCTGTCAATATGTTTTGAACTGAGCTAATCAGCACCCACGTTTTTAGACACAGACCCTGAACTGTGTAAGTTTGATGCTTATTAAAGGAAACAGTGATGACTGACTCAGAGATTGCTGTCAGGCTCTAAGGGGCCAGGCTCTGCTGGACTGGACATCAGTGTTGCTGCAGAGGCTGATGATCCTGCTGTGCATCACAGCTGCATCCAGCATCGAGTAGTAGGTTGAGATTTTGCTGTTAACAAGCAGTAATGCATTTGGCATATATACATGGCTGTATTAGGTGGGGTAAAGAAAGAGGTGTGAAGCTCTACATGGTAACACTGTGAGTGATATGTTGGAATTTTTACAGAGATTTTTGCCTTGTTTTCCTAAAATGTTGGAAATCTGATACAACATGGCCTGCACTTGCTATTTAAAATAAATTCCTGCCTACTCCTTTCTGAAGTCTTGGTGGAGAAGCTCTAAGATGCTCTGTCACATTAGAAGGACCTGTTAACTTAGTAATTGAAGCTGCTGACATATTGAGCATGAGCCCAGGAGATTAAAAGCAGTGCACAACTACTGGGAGCACTCAGCGAAGGATGTGCAACAGAAACTTGTTCAGGGCTGGCAAACCCCTTCCCATTGGTTCTAAAGAAACTCTTGCCAAAGAGGAAAAAACCTTTGAGGTCTCCTCTCCCTTTCTTTTTCTTCTCCCCTCCACCAAGTAATCCTTTGAAAGAGGCATCAGGCTGAGCATACCTGCTCCATGCAGAGGAGGAAGGGGCAGAACTGTCAATCAAGTGCCTCTTCTAATTTTTCAGCACAATCCCATAAGAGAGCACCAGATTATAGGCAGCCTGTGAAGGGGGCCACAGTACCCCAGGGGAGTTTAGCTATATATAGTTCTGGTCCAGATAACTAAACTCATATAATGGGCCATGTCTAGGAGTAGAATACGCATAGAAGAACAATCATGAACTACAGGATTTCATCAGTGGATGCAGGGGGAATCAGCCAGCCATTTTTCAGTGGTCTGTGGGGACAGGACAAGGGGCAATGGATGCAAGTTGGAGCATAGGAAATTCCGCACCAACATGCGGAAGAACTTTTTCACAGTGAGGGTGACAGAGCAGTGGAACAGGCTGCCCAGGGAGGTGGTGGAGTCTCCTTCTCTGGAGATATTCAAGACCCATCTGGACGCCTATCTGTGCAATATGAGCTAGGGAGCCTGCTTTGGCAGGGGGGTTGGACCCGATGATCTCTTGAGGTCCCTTCCAACCCCTACAATTCTATGATTCTATGATTCTATGATTTTCAGATTATTATAAGTTAATTTTCATTTCCATTTAAGTGATTAATTATTGCCAGATTAAACAAGACTGTTTCAACCAACACATCTTCCAGGATTTTGAAAATGTGTCTAGGAAAATGATTATTCCTCCTTTTGCTTTAGATTTTTTTTTCATCTTTCCGTAGTGCTTGATCTAAATTCTTCATTAAAATCTTTGTTTGAAATAGCATATAATGACTATACTTTGGAACATATATTAATATGCCTATATGGTAGATCTTTTTGTCCTGAAGAACCTAAAGAACATGTCAAATAGTACTTATCCATAAATCACTTATTTCATTTACAGCTATCTCTAGAAAGGAGATCTAATACGATGGGTAAAAAGCACCCAGCAAAATAACACATGAAAGGAAATTCAGCCAAACTAACCATCTACCCTTGCAAAATTAAAAAAGACATTGGAAATGTTTTATATAAAATAAGTCAAAATGAAAGGTTCAGACCAGGTGTCAGTCACAGGTACCTGACTGGATGAAGCTAGATTTTTAACTACAGCTTTTACAGACTTCAGAGAGCATATTAACCACTCATATGCTCATAAACTTCTTTATTCCTATTATGTCCACAGATTTATGCAAGTATCAGTTCAAACTTTGTTAATTGGCTCCCATTAAACATTTTGCATTGTTCAGAAAAGCAAGTTCTTAGGAAGTACCATTACTCAGAGTGGCTTTGTGATATTAATATAATTCATTTCGAGACTTCTGAACATAAATTGGATCACCATATTCTATTTATGTCCTTTTATTTCTCTTTTTTACTGCTATAAATCCAGTAGAATATTTTACCCAATTAAATGCTGATTGGTTAAGATTTATAATGATTATTTTAAAATTGATAACTTCATTCTACTTTGTGTGGTTTTCAACAAGTTTTATATTTTATTGTGTATTCTTACCTTTATCTTTTAAAGCTGTAGGATTCTTTCCTTCCTTTTCTTTAGCATGTTCTGTAAAAATAATTTATTAATCTTCAAGCTAGAGTGACAAAAGGTTAAGATATAATAACTCTGGGATGAAGATCAATTGAATAATTGGAAGTTTCTAACTGAGATATGATAGCAATGAAATATGTAGCACAAAAATGTTTTTCATCAGTTTTAGAAGGCTCACAAAGCGAAACTCCGAACTTTTCTTGTGTGATGAAAGAACAAAGATTGCTCAAAACTTATTTCTCTGCAGCTTGTAATAGCAAACCTTAAAAAGTGTTTCTAAATTCTGAGTTTGGATTTCTAAGTTTTCATACAGATGCTTCATATTAACAAGGTTCCATTTGCACTTCTGATGCAGGTAATGTAAATTAAATTTACCATACATTTATAGAAATGGTATTATGCTTATAAATTTGTAACTAAACTGTACTATAAAACAAAAAGGTCAATGTATTTCAAGATTTTTTTTTTCCTTGAGACACATATATCTCATGATTTTATACAAATTCGTCCTGCCATGTTACCTTTATCTTTTGTAGCAGCTGGAGATTTCAATTCTTTCTCTTTTCCAGGATCTGTAAAAGAAATATCCACACTGATAAAATCACAGTCAGAAACCAAAACTGAGTGAAACTGTGAGATTTAATCATAAGATAGAATAAAGCATCTAGATCGTATGAGAAATTGTAACTGTATATTGGAAGAAAAAGGAAAAAAATTGAATGATTCAGAGAGTTTTACAAATTCACCTGTTTCCTTTCAGAGAGTTCACACAAACTGTGTTTTATCAGTTTAACTATGAAACCTATAAAGTTTCCAAACTTCAACTTAATATGGGATAAGGGTTGCTTTTCAACTTGCTTAACTAGAAAGGACAAAAATGTCCCTTTGCCAATTTGACCCTTTGCCAAAACTTAAGCCATTACTTGACAAAATTAACTTAAAAAACCCTTATTTTTTTAATCCCCAAACAAGGAAACCTTGAGCAAGGTGCTTCAGAGCCAGCTGTCATCCTCAAGAGAAAAAATGGCTTTTAGGTTGGTGTGACATCTGACAGAGATGTTGATGAAGAATCAAAGAAACTACCCAGGACTGACCTGGAAGTTATCATGTAAATAAACACTGACCATATTTTGTGAGAAAGGATTTACTGTTAGACAGTCTGCCATAACTTTGCAAAATGAAAACCTGTGGCACAAATCCCATGTTACTTGTTCTGTACTGATTTGCAGTGTTAAGCTCATACTGACATCAGAATACAGAGCTAAGACCTGTAGCAAGCCTAGCAGGGTGTAAACAGAGGAATTTTGTCTTTAAAATAATTATAAGCTTTAAATAAGTTTTTTGTGCTGACATTCCACAAGTTTCTTCCTTTTGTCAGGGAAGAATATACAGTATCGGGATGAAACTTCTTTGGCTTAAACAGTCTAGAATTTCTCAATGTATCTATTCTTACTATTATCAGATTTTTAATAATAATTCTAGTCTGAATAATCAACCATAATCTACAATTCTAAGTAGCAGCAGGAGCGTTTATAAATTTTTTCTCATTTATAAATCTAACATTTCTTTATCAGTCATATGGAGAAGCAATACGTAAAACTGTAGCTTACTTCCTTGTTTTGTCTTCGGTTTATCTGAGGAAAGAGAAGAGAAGGGAAGCAAAAGTCAAAAGACAAAAGAAAAAGAAAATATCAGAATACATGTTCACATAGGAAATTATTTTTAATACAAAGTCAATGAAAATGTATTTAAATATACATTGTCCTTAAATGCTTAAATATATATCAAAAGGATTTCCACTCCATTGTTTCTTCACAGTGTATGTGAAAAAAATTAATGTTTCCCATTTAGTACCTCTCAGACATACAACCAGAGCATAAAAAACCCTAGTCTCATGTGACCCGCTTTGACTGATGGTAATTAACTCCTTGTTAGTACTATTGGATATCACAAGATAAAAACCCCACCTTTTCCTCATTTCTTTTAATTACTAATTCACAGTTACCTTAATAACAGGCAGTAAGTCCCTTACAACTGCTCATTTTCAAAGAAATAGGGCAAAGAGTTCAAGTTCTGCCTTTTTCCAGGAACTTCTGGCAGTTCTTTGCCTTCTTGCTCTCCTTTTAACAGTTGAAAATGTTACATGCCAATTTTACCATGAGTAAAAGATTAGTAAACTGACATGTTGCTACAACCTTTTAGCCTATATCCAAACCACAGGGGTTTGAGGTCAAAACTGCAATAGCGTGTTTCATCACTAAAACCTTCATCTTTGAAACAACAAAGCTGTGTCCTGATTCCTAAACAAATAGAGCTGCCAACATTCACAATTTTTCTGCAAGTCTCCTTCTACTTAGTGTTTTTCTCAAATTGCAAATCCTAGTTTTGATGAGGTCAGTGTGTCTACTTTTCAACATGTATCCAGGTATACAAAAGCTATCAGAGAAAATAATGACTCATTCTAAAAGGCTCAAAACCCCTTTTCAGTTTAAAAATAATTTCCTGATGCAGTCATACTTTCCTGATGAAGAAGGAGAGGCCTCACTTTTCCTCAGGGCTTCCAGATACCTGGCATCAGTGAATTAGGTACAGTTTTGTCTTCACTAAAAGCATAACTCAGAGCTGCTTCCAGCATCTTATTTTTTCACTCTTCCATGAGAAATGTAAGTACATGCTAATATTAAAAAAAAAACAACCCTGAAATTATTTTTAGCTCATTTGTCTTTGAGTGATCAATGTGTTGGCAGTAGTTCCATACATATAGGGTCCAGAAAAGAAAAGCAGAGGAGATTCCTGTCTGAAAACATTTATGTTTGTTTCCATGCAGAGAAGGAACTGAGCTTGGAAGTGCTTGGAAGAATCTGCACAGATCATTGCAATAGACATTACGCATGTTGCTCTTATTCCTCTGTCTTGCAGAACCTAGGTGGATGCTGGCATGGGGAAACAGTGCTACAGCTGCTGAATGCTGTACTGGGAAAGAGTCTGTCCCCCTTCGAGCTCCGTGGGGATCACAACCAATGGTTTAGAAGTCCCTACTCAATGCCATCCATGTGGAACTATAGTTTGTCCTGCCCAGTCTGTGCTCTTTATGGCACAGTTAAAACACATTGCAAATACTTTCCCATCTAATAGTGGCACACTGTAGAAGGGACAAATCTTACAGCAAGCACCACTGCATTGCTGCATGAGATGGACAGAGAGGAAGAAGTGCAGATGGCAGTGGAAGTGCTTGTACAGCAATGGAAAGGAGTGTGGAGATACCCAGACTAACAATGACTGAAATCTAGGCCAAGGCCCACCTAATTATAACATTTTCCATGACAACTAACAAGCAGCTGACAGCTGCTGCAGGGTGCCTGCGCTGGCTTGAGTAATGCTGAGTAAAGCTGAAGCTGAGGAGAAAAGAAAGGGATGATAGCTCATCTGACCAAAGCTACATTAGTAAATTTGTCATACCTTATTTGAAAGTTTACTGGCAAGTTTGAAAAAAGAAGTAAGACTTCAGTAAGATTGAAAGTACCAAAGTCATCATCAGGGTTCTAATTGCCAATTTGAACTTGAGTAAATGAAAAATCACATTGGTAGACAGTAACAAAACACAGAAGATTAGAATGCACATCATAAAAAGGAAGAGGGGGCTGATAAGTTTTTTGTATTTACTCCAGTGTTTTACTAATATGCTCCTTACCATATTAATCTAAAGAAAGTATGGATTGCTTTTCACAAGCGCACAAGAAGAAAGTAGGCAGGATATAATGCTGAAAGTAATAATAATAAACAACAATTATAAATGTATGCAATGGGAAAAGGCCTATCTTTGTGCAGATGCTTTAAAGCTTTTCATGTTCACCATCATCACTCAGTGGCTTGAGATTTTGCTTTAGCTTGCATGTAGACTGTCCCTTGGTGTTCCTGCTCAGGTCAGCTTGGGAAGCTGCATAGATTTTGTGACCTTCTGAACTATGTGCCACCAACACGTGTGGCTCTTGTATCCTTCCTGTGGCATTCCTACTAGGGGACATTCCCATTCATGCCTCATCCATACCAGTTCTAAGCTTTTTGCTACAAACATCTACCAGGTCCGGTCTGAAAAGCTTTTGAGTTTCTCTGCAATGGATCTTCATGGTTCTTCATGTGGCTAATGTATCATTTAAGACAAGAAAGGCAGCTCAGCTGACTTTGGGGGGCTTCTGCCCCTTTACCTCATTGCAAGTCACTCTCTAAGACTGAACAGTAAAGGCTGATCCCTGCCCAGTCTACAGGGGCAGGAAATCTCTTGCAGGATCTGTGGGGGACCAAGTCCCAGCATAGGACCCCTAAGTTGAAACGGGTGATCTGATCACCTGAGGCTTTTGTGGGGGTTGCAGTTTTGTGGAAGTGGGACAAAGACAATTTCCTGGTGGAAATTCCCTGTTGCTCTGATAAACTGGCAAACACTAGCAGAGCAATGGATTTAAAGGTTGCTGTCACTCAGCTGTCTGAATCTGAGCTTTTTATTTCTGTGCCATTTTCTTTTAAGAGAGATATATCCAGCATGCTTTGGTTTCTTTTTACCTTGCTCTTCTGCTTTCTTTACTTTTTCTTCCTTCCTTTCAGGTACTGCTGGAAAACAAAGATAAGGTTTAAGTAAGATTTGCTCCAGCAGACAAAGCTTTTCTTTCATGCTTACAGATTACTTTGAGGCAAATCATTTCAAAGATTTGCAACCATGAGATACCTTTCTCCCCCAGTATATGACTACATATTAGGCATTTTTAACCTACCTTAAAAACATTTTTCTATCAGAAAATATATAGCAGCATTGTCTTCCCGATCTCAGGTAGAACAGAGGCTAAACTGCAGTGCAAATCAATGGAGGACAGAGAAAAGCAAGCAGGTCTCTGCTTTGTCCAGTTACTTCACCCAGTCTCTGCTTTGGTATTCAGCATCCTCTATTTTGCATCCCTGACACAGCAAAACACTTCCACACATTCTTTATTTTCAGCATTTAGGTAGTCTCATTGAGTGTCAGGTCACACGTTACAGATACCTCACTGAGTCCTCAGGAACACCGCAATGTCTGTGCAAGAGAGAAGGGTGATCCAAACCTCTTCTCCAGACCTCTACTGATGCAAGGGGAAGAAGTTATAACACCCCTGGTCAGGATGTCTGGACATAACCAGTCGGTTATTCACAAGGTTTAGCTTGCAGTGTTCCTAAACTGATTTGCACAGTTTGAGACAAAGGACAGAGATTGTTTCGGCATGGCTCCACGCTAAAGATTCAAGGATCTGAGAAGAGAGGGTGGAGGAAGGAATCCTTTCAGACTTTGCTGTCTTAGGTAGATTACATAAATATGGGTATCTTTTATACTTTGTGACAGTTTACATGGAAGGTTTGGCAATGTACAAGATTTTCTGTAGATTTAGGACAACATACATATTTACTTATGGAACTGAGTTATTCAGGATTAAGTCTAGCAAATCTGTAAATCTATTTGTTTAGCTGTGAATGGCATTGCCAGCACTCCATTTTTGTAAAACCAAGCTTTTGTAGTCCTAATTTATAACACATGCTGAATGGGGAACTTGCTTTTATTTTAAAAGGTATCCTCTTACAGGGTTTAAGACAAAAACATGTGGCATTCAGAAAATAAACTTCAGTGTTATTAGTGCCTTGTTTAAAAGTAGTGCAAAGAGCAATCAGCAAAAATGTCAGCTTGTAAAGTGGATGGTGAAAATAAATTTACATCAAATGACTGATAAGTATAGAAATGTCATTGCAGCTACAGAGTTATCAGCACATAACATCCCCTCAGCTTGTTATTTCAACCTGTCAAGCACAGAAACATTTTCAACACAGTGTTTTATTACAGCAAATCACAGTTGTAAATTAAGAGCTTGACTTTCAGAGCCAAGGTAAATACCACGGTTCATGTTCTGTTATTATTTATCCTGAGAAATTCAGAAAACTCAAAGGACCTATGAAGTGCTCTTGGAGGGATGTCCTGATGGTCCCACTGTGGGGAAGCTTGCAGCCCAGGCAGCAGGGAAGCCTTCTGAAGCTGCTGGGTATGATGGCTCCAGCAGGTCAGCTCAGTGACCCCTGTCCTGTCTGCAATGTCTGCACCTGGGCTGGAGGCCAAAAGAAGGAACAGTTCCTGTTCCCAACAGGAAGAGAAGATTCAGTGAAATTTCAGGTATGGACAAACGAACTACAAGTTGAGTGGATGGACCAACTCACACACATCAATCACTTCCTTGCTACTCGCTCTTGTTTATCTGAGGATGCTGCAGGGTGACCAGCTGTTTGTGAGCAATTGTTGGGGCAGACAGCAGGCCTGCCAGCAGCCTAGCACTCTTCTCCCAAGATTTAGTCCCTGACAATGTTCTTCTGTTCCCATGAGAAAGGAGAAGTTACTCATGTTGAGAGGATCTTAATAATCACATTCTCAAAACACAGTGCCCTTGTTGATAGATAGGCAGTTTACAGGCTGCCCTAAACCAAGAAGCAGTTAAGGGAAGGTATTTGGGAGTAAGGGAACATGTTAAGAACCAACCATAACAAGATGGTCCAAAACAGCAGGTGTGCGGGTGTTTTTAGGCATTAAAGGTAAACTAACAATGTTTTGCTATAAGATAGGTTTATCAGAACTCGTTAGAATTACTAACCAATCAATACAGTGTGAACAGTGTGTGTAACCAATTAGCAGTTTTTTAGCTGGCCACGTTTGCAGTAACAAAGGTCTAGAATCTGTGTGATTTCACCTAATAAAATGGCTTCACCTAAAATTCATATCGAATTGCGTGTTGCTCTCTGCTGGTCGCTACAAGCAAGCTCCATGAAAACAGTGAAATATTGTACCTCTGCACCTCATTTACCTCAAGTAACTTATTTTATTGAAGATAATCTTTAGTTTGCCTGAAAATCAAGTCTAGGCTGAAAGGCTGACTGACTGCATCTACACGAAAAAATATGTGAGCGCTGCATTTTTATCTAAGTACTTAAATTTGTAGTGGTTTTACTGGACATAGAAAAAGCCAAAAAGGAGCAAAGTCCCTTAATATATTTTTGTAGATGTCTACTATTAACATCAATATTACTTATGTCCAGATCAGTAGGGCTACCTAGGTCAGCAATAAACTAGATACCTAGATGCCTAGATGAATCTGGGCATTGAGCCCTGCCACTGAGCAAAACAGTATTACAGAGCTAAAAATTTTCCTGAAGCGATCAACATCTTGAAGAATAAGATTATGTTAATATGGAAAAAAGGATATGAAAAAGGGCATCACAAACCTGTCCCACATGCATTCCATAATGTATTTTTAGTGTCTAAAACTGCAAAAGGAGGTAGGAGAGCAATACAGCTTTCTGAGATCAGGTATTTAGAGTCATCAAATTCATGTGGTGGTGGTAGACCATGAGTGCAATTATGATGAAGCAGCCAGCCGTCCTTGAGAAACACTGAGGCTGCTATTTAAAAATAACATCTAGCACTATTAATAGTATTCTGGCTATCAGTGTGTTCAGTAATGCCACAACACTTCTCTGAGTGTTTGTAAAGAAGAACTTGCTGAGACATTGCAGAGCTTTAGTAACTTCTGGGTCCTGTCAAGTAGCATCATCTGGACAAGGCAGAGTAGTATCTAGAAGGACAAAGAGGACATTGCATTTTTGAAAAGGGAGGTGGGACCTACTTTGGCAATGCTTTTGTCAAAGTAATAGGTGTCACTTTAATAGTCTGTATAAATAGAAAGCCTGCACACACAGTCAGTGTTTGACTCCAAAGAAGGTTTTGTTTTGTTTCTATTAGAACAGGGACAAGCTTTTTGAATAGCACAAGATTTCATTCCTTCTGCTGAGCATTTTCAAAGATCTTGTCACTTCTGAGTGTTAGTTTGAAAGGTGATACCTTTGTAAAAAATGGTCCCAATGTAGATGTTCTCAGTTTGAAAAGCTGATCTTTTAACCCTATGATGTAACACTGGTGTATTATAATGCATTACAATTTTCTCCTCAGCCTAACATGAGGTGCTAAAAAACAACAGCAAAAAAACCCCTCAGAAAACCAAACTAAACCCACCAAAAAACCCTGCCTAAAATAATGTAAAATAAAATGAATGTGCATAAAGGTAGAAATAGAAATTTGTCAGGGATCCATATTTTCATTAACTTATAGTTTTTTCTTTAAAAAAAGATGAAGCAAACGAAGTCTGGACTCTCATTTATATTTTGTCATTTGTCAGCAAAATTCTTGACAGCTTGGAATAATTTAGATAAAATGGATAATTTCTATGATAATTGTTTCTCTGACTCTGTCATAAGCTCTTTGGAATCAAATGGGGGCAAGCTTGCCAGACATTGTTTCATGCTAAAAGTAGCCAGGAGAGCAATTAATCAATCGAATATTTCTTCAGTCGCAATAGTGGTAGGCTACAAACAAATTTGTTAGGATGTTTTTGTCTGAAGAGTCAGGTTGCATAACTAGCATCCACATCAGAAATATGCATTCAAAAATGTCACTGATTTACAGTTGTTTTGAGGTGTTTGCCCAGTGTGAAGGAAAGATAAAAGAAACCCCTCAGACTGGAGACGACAAATACCTCACCTTGAGCTCAGAGGCAGGAGCTCATTGTGACATTCCTAATATCAAAATATCATGAACCTAAGTGTCTATTATGATTTAGGAACTGTTCTGTTACATGGAGAAATGAAAAGTTTCCTGGCATAGTGGTGTTACTGAACATATTTTGAGAAAATGCAATGAAACATCAGGTGAACTTGATAGTTCCTCAGAAGTAAAAGCTAGTGGGAATGGCCCAGACCTCCTTCTGTGCCAGCAGATTATCTTTTTAATTACCAGAGAAGAGAATTTCATCAAAGCTTCACTTGTTTTCAGAACAGGTCTGTTTGCCTTCCATACATATGCTTAAAAATTTTACAATTTGCCAGCAGCTACTGAATATTGGAAACCACATTGCACCAGAGAGCTGCTAAATCCAAACGTATTACTAGCAGAACAATGGGAAATAAGTAAACAGACAGTAGCAATAAAGAACAAACAGAGGTTGTAAAGCAACAGGTTTTCTCAGACTTGGTGGAAGGTATAGCTCTTAAAGACTAGTAGAATTTGTCTGGCATTGTAAAAAATTGTATTTAGAAGAAAATAACAGCGTTCCTTTGTGATTCTTACAAAGAGACGAAAGGAACAACTGTTACATTTTAATATAAACATAATTTCCCCCCTGGACTACAGGCTGTTTGTGTTTCAAAACAGTTAAATTTAGATCATGTGTTAAAAAGTAATTTTTCAGAAATTAAAAACTACTCCAGAGCTAACATAATCTCTTTTGGCTTAATGGAAGTTGGTGATTGATTAAAACAAGAGCGTTATTTACTTAAATCCTGGAGAATAATTTTGGGTAAAACTACAATGGCTGAGACAAACATTTTCACATGTGAGACTGCTCTTTGCATAACAAAAAAAACCCAGAACGATTCTTGCTTTATATAATAGAAGCCTACAATTTCTGTTCATCCTTAATGAACTGTGAACTTCCTCTAAATTTTTTTCAAGTGCTCTTAATTCAATAACTTATAAGGAAAGGTTTGCTTCCATCCTGCAAAAAGCTGTAGACACAATGAAGACCTATTACAGATGCTCATGTTTGCACTTTATCTAAAAAACCCATGAAATATTGTATTCACTAGAAAGATTTGAGACTACTCACAGCAACAAAGCATAGAGGTAAAAGGTCTGGTTTTTGAAGAACCCTGCTAGTTCCCTTTGTAAACTTTACAAGTGACCTAAACAAAACAACTTTTAATAAAAGGGTAAATACAATCAGAGGGAGTAGCAATTTCAAAAGGCATGTGACATTTCCAAATATTGACCACCACCCCCTTCAAGTTTGCAGAAAGGGACTTAATTCTGCAAGAAACAACTGCTTCACTTCTTTTCAGACCCTGCTGGACACAGGCTTGGCAGAATTGGGTTCACAGATGTTGAAACATTAACTTTATATGCATTGTAAAGTGTTACAGAAGAAATAATAATGTATAAAAAGGATTTGCTTAGGGACTTGAAGCAATAGGGGGAATCTTTATTCAATGACCTATAGCAGCAAGACTGCCTTTATTTTCAGCGTTGGCTCCCTAGAACTTGCTAAAAATGCAAAAGCTTAACTCAACTTGCTTTTTCCCTCTTTAGTTTCTCTGTTTTGTCTGGTGGGAGTATAAAGAGAACAAATGCCTAAATTACTCCAGTTTCTGTTTTGCTCAATACAATTAGCTGCAGCGCAATGACAGCATTATGAATTTAGCCCATGAAGCAGTGGACTTAAAAACATCCAATAAAGGGAATAATGTATCAGCTTTGATTTCCTTACATTAATCTCCACAGCTTCCTCTTGCTCCAGAAGAGCACTCTACTGCCTTGCAATTCAGCCTGAGTACTTGTGTCAGTGTTTACTGGTTAATGTGAATGGGGCTTCAGAGATGAACACTGAAGAAAAAGAAGATGCTTGAATGGCAGCAGCGTATTAAAACCTGGAAATGCTCTTTTCCCTGCCTTAGACTTGCGATGGACAGCTCGGACATCACAAATTACAAGTGTCTGCAGTTGGTACATGCAGCCCCGTTTGTCTGAAAGGGAACGTTTATAAAGCAAGGTGGTCATCGATACGAGTTAACATGAAGTGAGAGTGAAGTTCAGCTTCTGACCTGCCATTCCATTTTCCATTTATGTACAGGCTACAACTTGCATCTGTGATGTTGTTGAAGGCAATTCAGAACTAGTATCTTGCATTGTACCTATGTAAAATGTCAGACACTGACATGAACAACTAAATGATTGCTCAGCTAGAACTTAAGCCCTTGAGGTTTCACACCAGTTTATTTTGTTACAGTTCCCTGTGACTTTTGGAAAGGAGAAACCTTTGGAACAAGTTCTGATGCTCTCACAACTTCCACCTTCTCATGTCAGCAACTCTTGTATGAAAGGAAAGACAAGACAGTTTCACTGAACATGCCTGAAAAAATTCCTAGACTCAGCAAACAAAGCAACTGTTCAGTCACTGGGTTTGGGTTGCAGCTCAACTCACAAAAAGAGAAATGCGACCCTTTGTGTCATGTCTCCATAGAAGTTTGGTTACTTCTTTCTGCCTTTCACAAAAACCTTATAGCTTGAGTTAGGGTTGAATCTGAATTTGATATACTTGAGGAAATCCAGTTTGTTAATCTATGGACAGTTCAGGGAAGGAGGTATTATAATTTAAAAGGTCCACTTTGCTTTATGTAAGTCACACCCTTAGCAGTTTTGTCAAAAAGTGTTTTCTTTAACAGTAAACAGCAGCATTTTTCTATTTAAGTTTTGAAAACAACTACTGTTACCCACCTTTTGTCTTTAGAGTTTCAACAGATGCTGCAAAATAAAAGAAAACATTCTAGGAAACAAATTTTACAAAAGCATAGAAAATTAAGATTAATCCTAATACTACTTAATCAATATGCTACCTATCAATTCAGAGTAGGCATTATTATTTTTTTTAATCTCATGGCAGATGACTAATTAACCTGCAGATTAAAACCAATGCAAAACAAGGTAAATAGGTATTTATGGAGCTTCAGTAGCTCTGCTGTTTTCAAGTACCGTGGATGAGAGGTTTCAGGAAAGGTACATGTAAACACAAGTGGAGGGTATGTGATAAAAATCTCCTTTTAACAGTTTCAGTAATTTGGGGAGGGTAAAGATTTTTTTCCCCCTGCATTTCTTGAAAACTCAAAGGACAGAACTCTTCTAGTACAAATATAGGAGGAGACCCACTTTCCAAAATTTACTTGGACATTTTTTGTTTATTGTAATTTGTTTATTTTCTTCATAATCAGATTAGCTGATTATTCCAATTAATTCCAAATTAAATTAATTAATTCAAATTAATTGAGCTACCATGTTTCTCCAACATTTGCACTTCCACCCTGAAGCACCGAGATAGGTTTTTCTGCTATAGAAGAGGACAGATTAGTTTTTCTATAAATTGACTGTCTACTGTAGGTATTTTTTGCTCAGAATCCCTATCTGAGAAAACAGAGTCATCTGATGAATGAGTCATCAACCTTGGCTGTAAAAGGAGTTGAAAATCTTTATGCTTTTCCAAATTTGGGTAAACTGGAGAAGCAGATTGTAGTTAGGAATAAGAAGAACACCTAGCTACAACAATAAAACACATGGACATGGAATAAAACCAAAATAAAACAACCAACATTTTTCTTCCCCTTCACACTCTGAGATGCCTATTTTGTGCTTTGATCTCCATCCTTTTATTGTAACCCCCAAGCAGTTCCCCTTCCTCCTTGAAAAGATAAACCTTTTCAAGGCTGAAATTAAAAAAAAAAACACCACCCAAACAGAAACACATCACTCCCTTTGTTCTGCTCAGCAATCTTTGGTCAGATCCCAGTTCCAGAAGAAAAAATGGCTGCATGTCCACTCCACAGCCATTTATTTGCTCAAGTAGCTATGATTAAACCAGCAAATCCTGCTTTCTGGCCTCAATTTTTTTTTTCTTTACCTTATCCTATTTTAACTTAAAAGCAAACCAGATATATGAGACTCTAAAACTTAATGCCTTTCACCAGTCTTACCATGTACTTTTTCTTTCTTTGCTGTTTTGGCTGTAAAGACAAAAAGAAAATAATTTACTTCTGTCACGAATTCATTTAAAACTTTAGCATAGTTGAAAAATAAGATTAAAAGGGGAGAATATTCACCAGTTCCCATCATTTTTTCTTTCTTGTGTAGTTCTGAAAAAAAACCCACCAAAACCAAGTATAATGTTCTCTTCTTTCTGTTTAGTTTCCCTGAACAATCATTTTTATCTTACTAGTGGAGGTTGGCTATGGCACATTCCTTCGGACTTTCAGTTCAGATGAGCCCTTCCCTCCCTTCCCGCATTATAAAATGAAATGTTCATGATCGTCATCAATCTCCTCAGTGGTTTACACACTGCACAAACAGGGTCAGATTAACTGTTAATAATGGACACCAAAGTATTTAACTGTTATAATAAGGTACTAAAAGAAAACTCTAAAAACAGTGTAGATTAAAATATCTGCAACTTCAGTGTTGTCTAAATGGAGGCGTGTGAACAAGCTATATGTGCTTGAGGACACCTGTGATACAGTCCTTGCCTTTCTTCACTGGCAAGACTGGAAAATAAGTAGAGCATCTAGTCCAGCTGCTGCTGCTCTACAGCCATGGGCTAAGCAGAGGGGCCATGGCATCTTTTACATGAATGCACAGTGTGGGGACAGCCATGGCCCACGGGAGCTAATCACTAAAATGGGACCTGGGACCTGAAGCTGTAAAGCTTAGGTCACCTAAACCCTGTACCCTCTGCCAAAATATGACTGGAATTTACAAATTTTTATGAGAGGTTCTGTAACAGCTCTTTCCCTCTTGCCAGGATGTGCTTCAAAACCCCCTCAGAGAGGAGTAGGTGGTTTACCAGGGAGAAGGGGATACTGAATGTGTCTCTCAGAAAGTAAGCGTGATCCCCCAGCCAGGGCTGATGTCCACAGTAGCAAAAATATATATAAGTTTCTGCTGTCTGCAGATCCTTTTAACCAGTATATGTGAAGGTCTGGTGTGCAGATTTGGATCTACACTGGCACATTATCTAAATTCAAGAGTATCTGAGATATCTGATTACAAGATAAAGGCAGTTTCTATTAAACACATTCATTTTCCCGTGCTTGTCATTTACTGGTATCATATGATTATATTTTCTCCACGCTTATAGGATATATTTGTATTAATGCTGTGGTATATAGTTGAGCAATACTAATGTTTTAAACAATGATTCTGAATGTTTTACTCTCATTAAAAGCAAGCTTATCCTAAATTTGAGCCATCCTTGAATGGAATAAGGAGCAAGAACTGACATTAAAAAATCAAACGTCATTCAATAACATAACACTAACATGAAATATTAATTAAGCATCAATATTAATACTAAATGCACAATGGCGGTCTAAAAAGGTATACTCCATGCAAAGCTATGAAAATAATGAATATTAGAAAGGACAGGCTGAAAAAAACCCCACATTTGCTAAGTTTTAAGCAAAGTATGTCATTACTCCACACTCCCGCTCCCAACAAGTTTGTACGGAGTGATGCATGTAGTTCAGTCTGAAATAAAGTATTTGGTTTTGTCTGAATTTTTAAATCTATCTGAGGAGCCAGATAATATGCATTTGAAAACAAAATGCAGTTCCTAATATAAAAATTTACTCTATGCTCTTAAAAAATAAAATAATATTTTTTTTTCCAGTTTTACCAAAAATATTGATGGAATTTCACCATGATTTCATAGGCAGTATCTTTCAGCCAAAACCTACACTTTAAAGCATTGACACTAATTAACTGAAATCAACTTAACTTCAATACAGTCATATAAAGCACATTTTAATGTATTTATTATATAACTTGTACGTATTCAAAATATCATAGGTGCTGTATAGCCACATTGTATTTGAGACATGAGCTTCAGTGGAAATGGTCATGGAGCAGGTTGATGTGGTGAAATCAGTGAGCCAGGAATATGATTTTCGGAGCAATATGGAAAAGTGGTGGAAGTAGAGAGTGAGTTGGCAATAAACAGTTTATTGCCTGAAAAAATGTTATATTTTCTTGATGGTATCCTGCCTTGGGTGGTGAGCCTTGTATAGGTCATGGAGGAGAAATGTAGCAAAGAGTGAGAGGACAGAAGTTTGGGACTCGGTAGTTTGGCTGACTCAATGAGCTTAATCATAACAACAGCTGCAGCTTTGGTTTTGTGAAGCGCAAGTGCTCTTCAGAGTATCCAATTTCATTCAGATATTTTAGGAGTCATTCTGTGAAATGAGTATTTTGATTGGTTTTGTGGGGTTTTTTGTTTTGCTATTGCTCAGGACTGCTTCCTGGAAACTGAAGGAAATATAATTATGACTTCAGTGGTTCTGAGGCAATTATTTTTCTGTCTTATTTTAAAATCTGTCAGCTCTCATGAGATCAGGGAACAGTATGATATTAACAATACTTAGTAAGTATTTTTGCAAAGTATAAAATTTTGCATTTGTATAGCTTTATTTCCTGCTTTTTAAAAACTATAAACATTAAGGAAGTTCTATATCACTTCTCCTATACTAGTTTTACTTCCATAAGCATATGATGCTTCCATGGAAAAAAATAATAACAGAATTTGACACCAACCATTTTTGGTGAAATCTTACATGTTACGAAATTTCAGGTGATTCCTTCTCTGGTAGTTTAATGGAATGAACAAGGGACTTCCTTTGAAAAATCTGGTATGCTTGGGGCTGATAGATTCCTCTGTCAAAGAAAGGGAAGAGCATTTTTGGTTATAGGCTTGCCAAGCTGGGGAAGAGGGCTTTAAACTAAAGCTGCTGGAGGAGATGATGCCAGTGCCACCAATAGATGCCCAGACCTGGGAGAAAGATCAAGATCCCAGGTCATCAGGAGAACATCTGAAGTGCAGACAAAGTGATTCCTGCTGGTCCAGGCAGTCAGTCAGCTTCATGTGGGGCCCAACCTAAATGCCTTTATGCAAACACACATAACACTAAGGATAAGCAAGAGGAGTTAGAAATGTGTGCACGTCTGCAGGGCTGTGATCTCATTGGCATTGTGCAGATGTGGTGGGATGGTTCCTATGACTGGAGTGTTGGGATGGAAGGTCTTTAGGACGGACAGCCAGGGGAGACAAGGATGGGGTGTCACCGTCTATGTCAATGACCAGCTGGAGTGAGACATTACAGCAGCCTTCTAGTACCTAAAGGAGACCTACAAGAAAACTAGAGAGGGACTGTTTACAGGGGCAAGTACAGTGGGAGAAGGGGTAGTGGTCTTAAGCTGAAGGAGGAAAGATTTAGATTAAGTATTAGGAAGAAGTTCTTCCTTGTGAGGCCGTGGCACAGGCTGCCCAGAGAAGCTGTGGCTGCCCCCTCCCTGGCAGTGTTTAAGGCCAGATTGGATGGGGCTTTGGGCAACCCAGTCTAGTGAAGGGTGTCCCTGCCCATGGCAGGGGCATTGTAGCTAGATGGTCTTTGAGGTTCCTTCCAACCCAAACCAGTCTGTGATTCTGTGAAACAATCCATTACATGAGTCACAAACTTCAGGAAAGTTCAGATCTAGATCTTTTTGTAACAGGTTATCATTGCTCAATCTCAATATTATTTTTTTCTTTCTTTCTTTTTTTTGTTCGTTACTAAATAGTAGTTAGTATGACACAGGAAAGGATGTTGCCAACTCTAGAAATATTAGTCCATGACATTTTTAATCCTTTTTATCTCTAACCATTTTTGTATGTACATGAGACTACACAACATGCTTTTATTCAGGGAACTTTTGCTGGTATTTAGTTTGATGTTTCGCCATCTTTATAAACTTACAAATAGATTTTCTTTTTATATGAAAATTGGTAAAGTTACGTATAACATGCCCATAAAACCATATTAATGTATTTTTTGTTTCATTACTAATGACATACTCCTAGACACCCCTGGAGCAGATGAGAGAATGAGGAGAACCTGAATCTGCCTCTGCAGCTTTTCGCTAAGCCACATTCTTCCCTAAAGTGTAAACGGTGCTGAAAATCATCTAGGCTGACACATTTGCTGTAATGCACTTTAATCTTTACTACCAGGATGGAGAGTCACAAAATGTGATCCTCTGCTATCTGTCAGGAGAAAGCAATTGACAACCCATCCTAATTTGTATAGCTATGTGTGCACATAGCAGATGTGTACACACATACATATATCTCCTAATTCAGATAAAGCATTTGTGACCAAGAAGTGTTCAGGAAAATAAAAGCCGTGTAAGGAATCACAGATTGAGAAAAGTTTAAATAAATGGCATTTCAAGTGGATTTGCTGTTCTGTGCTATTCACCACATGTTAAATACACAATGCCATTCTGGTTTGCACTTACTAGCTGCATAAAAATGGTGTTTTCTGTACTGTTGTTTAATTTTTGCCACAAGTATTTAAATGAATCTAGTTTTATATTCATTAAAACCTACTGTTGTCATATTCCATGCAATGGAATACTTAAGTCCTCAGGGAGTACAAACTAAGCCTGGTCTTGAAGTCTTGTAATCTTGGTTTTATAGGCTATTTGCCTGTCATTTCCCTTCTCAGAACTTCATAACATGGTGGTTAATTAAAACCAAATGAGACAGGGTGGTAAAGCTCTCCAAGATATCCTTTCATTAAGAATATTGTGAACAGAAGCAGCTCGATACAGAAAATGGCCCTTGAGTCCCTCCTGTTGAGGGGAAAGGTTGTAATATGAGCTCAGTCACATTATTAGACCTGAGATAATCCACGTGAGAAAGTTTTGCATCAAACTAGATTTTTCCAGTTCTTCTCTCAAGAAGTACTTGCTCTGTTGTATTTGACTGCTCTTCTATTTACAGGATCAATGTAGAAAAAAGCCTCACTGCCACCATATACTTTTATTTATAAACAAGAACGCACTGAGGAACCCCCTTCCTTGGTGAGATCATGCCACGCATATACCTACTCATCCATTAATGAACATCTCTTGAGGCAGATAACAAAGGTTTTCTGATGGATTTTTGTGAAGAAAAGGAAAACAGGAAGCAGTTCTCTGTATCAATATCTTTGTATTAGAAATCTGCTACTATGTTGGGAAGCACTTGGGAAAAAGAAATATTTATGCAAAGAAAAGAGGCCTGGATGAAACAGAAATGCTTTAAATCAAATCTATTGGATCAGTTGCCTTTCTTCACAGGCAGAAAGCAATGGCATCAAAACTGAGGACAGAAATCTTTACCACTGAGTAATGTCTCAGGATCCCTGAATGAATTAGAAGCCATCATAAGGACTTTAAGACTTTTCTACAGAAGATTATGCTTTTATTCAAGCTTTTGATAATGGAGGGTTGTATTTTAGCAATTTTTGCCTAAGAAAACTAACAAATAAATAAATAAATAAATACGTCTGTACATACATAAGTAGGTGATTGAGAAACCAGAGGTGGAGATGCCACCTGATATCCTAACACTTGGTCTCACTAGTTGCCTTAGTCTCAGTTTAAATACAGCTCATTTCTTGTTTAATACAGCCTATGTATCATTCTGGATGCATGAATGAAACTCAGAGAGGAAGCTAGGACTAGGATAGACACCATCAAACTGTCAAAAAAATATTCCCCAGGGACTCAAATCACAGGCAAATCAGTTGCACAACTCAACACTCTTGAAGCACATACTCATGTAAATGTAGAGTATATTCGACCACTTCTAGAAAAACAGCACACTTTCCTCACTTTTGCCATATGAGCAGGGTGTGGGTCTTCTGGTTTCCCATCAGAAGGAGCAGAACTAGTACACATTGCAGATGTATTCATATACCACACATGCCTAATTTCCCAATGAAACAATAATATTTTTGATTAAGACTCCTTAAAAAGAAAATCAGGTTAATCCTACAGTTCTGACTAGGAAACTGACTGTTCAAAACTGATGTACCACATGTGAACAACTCTGTGAAATCCTTACATAGTATGAACAGACACCTTGTGAAAAGATCAGTTCTTAATACCTATTGCTAACACTAGTTTGTTTTAAGAACAAATTAAATTAATTAATCTCAGGATTTCTGGCATGGCCATTCAGACTAAGGCTCAGCTGACAAAAAAAGAAAAAAAAAGTAATTAAAAAAAAATGTGATTCTTTGATGTAGAGAGCTAGTGTCTGCCAGTAGATCTTTACCTGTGAAAAAGCCTAAACCTTATTTCCTTTTAAATAAGGATCCGAGGAGTACTGCCAGCCTTTTGAGGTCTAAGATGGCTATGCTGCTCAGATGCAGAGCATTTCTCCTCAATCCCCAATGAGTAGGACACTCATTTGGATTTAGAAAAATCCTGTGTTGTAACACATCTGTTTGAATCAGGAGCACCTCTAGGGACACATGTCTGCATCACTCCAGGTGGAACTCCTCAAAGGAGAGCAACAAGCAACACGGCAAATTATTGAGCATGAGATCAGGTGCAGCAGTTGCAAGCATGCTCATAAACTACAGCAAGATGAAAACAACTAACTTTTCTTAATATTCTCTCACTGTAAGGTAAAATGAGTCATATTATTTTGTAATTAATTTGTGAAAAAGTGTACCCACTGACGGTGATCATAGCTTGGATGGCACTCAGCCATTACTGCTTGATCATATTTAACTTGTTCATACTCCACTTTATTTTGACAAGGGAACAACTTCTGCTCCAAGGTCTGTAACCCATTGTGAATATGAGTCTGTAACAGACATTTCAGCAAAGAAAGAAAACTTAGAGGTAAATACCAGTTCTAAGTTTTGCCTGTCATCATGCAAACATGATATATTGATTTCAGTAACAAAAGCAGTAGACACTAAAAATTAATGCAATAAGATTCTTAAGACATACATTTAATTCAAAGTTAATGAACATCATACAGGAGCTCTAACTGTGTTTCCTGACTTAGAGCTAGGGTACCCGTGTCTGTTAGCCAAAAGGAGTAGGGTAGAGTGAGACAGTGACCAAAAGCTCTGTATATTTTCTTTCAGAGCACAAGTAAAAGGACACACATGTGGTTAATATTTCAAAAGGCTTCTCTGACTACCTTAACCAGGACAAGCAACTTCTTCAGAGAGTATTTGCATAGACAGCATCACGAAGAACATTAGCAGATGGCATTAAGAATAGTGTGCAGCTCAAGTCAATAAAATGCTGGGAGGAGTCTACTGTATGCATGAAATAGACCTAGCAACCACTATGTCTGAAATATATAAAGCTCCAAACTTGGGCACTCCAAGCAGCTGTTACGGGAAGAAAAAACCTCATCAGATTATTTGTGGCACTCTGCAGGCTAAAGTGGCATTGTCCATTGGTAGTGACTTGGTTTGTACTTATGATACTGGACTGCAACTTCTTTGCACAGAAACTTTCAAATCTGTAGTTGATTTAAACCTATATAGTGATGTAAGAAAACAGATATTTAAGAAACATCAAAGTAAAGCATATCGTGTTAACGCTTGATCTCTCTCTAAAACATAGCATTGCTATATCCAAACACATCATGAATTGTAGATGTAATATAGCCATTTATGTTACAGAAAATTCTAGCCCATGTCACTGCTCCCCTGATTATCAAGTACAATTTTCATAATGGTCTTAGCGGTCAAGATGAGGCCCATTTATCCCCTTTCCAGCAAAACAAACATGGTACCACATCCAAAAGTGGGAAGGTAATCATATAGCAGTTATGACAGTCTGGATTCAACAAAGCTTAAGTATGTGCTTAAATTCTTTGCTGACCCAAGATAGAGTTAAAGATCTGTTAAAAATCTTCCTGAAATCAGGCCTGATTCTTGTCAAAAGTGCATTTAAATCATAAAAGAACGTCAGGGTTATGAAAGTTTGTCAGTCTCAGAACAAAACACTTTGAAGTGCCTTTTCTATGAAAAGTGGACAATTAAATAATCATTTTAGCTGTGATTTGTATTTAAATAACATTTACTTTTGACCCCCTTTTAGTCTCATTATTGTTACTTTCATGTATTAAATTTCCTTTTGTAGTTCACTTGCTCCCCCTGCCTTGCTCTTAGAGTAATGCCATCTTTGTGTTGCACACCAAGACTTTCATGCACTGCACAGAATGGACTGTGGCATTTAATAATATTGAACAACTAAAGAAATAAGTCGGCGTTTTTAGGACAAGCATCTTCACAGTACACTATGATTTGAAAGGAAATACAGGAAACTATTTGAACTCTATATGATTCTGAAACAGGGGACACTGTAAAGAATGTATAAAAGCAACCGTAGTATGACAGGCTATGAGACAGGGCATCTCAACATCCTAGCAAAAGTAGCAGAGATATCCTGAATTCTAGGCCAATTATGCAAAATTATTTTTAACATTTGTTAATACAATCTGGATTTCAGATTAGAAAGCTTAGTGTAAAATAAGCAATTTCATGCTTCATCTAAATTAATCCTGTATGTACAGAATTCAAGATTGTAAAGTAAAATCTTCTAACATTGGAAAATTCTTCTTCTGTGAGGGTGTAAATTGTGACATAAGTAAAAAATTAATTTTCCCTTTCCTGTTCAGAGTTAGATAATGATCCAGTTTGCCTAATCCCACAGACCGTTTAAGACCTCCTAGTCTGCGATAGTTTCTGAGACTTGAGCAGGGATAAAAATGTCAGTGGGCTGCAATGATTCATGGAATTTTTCCCAGTTCCATAATAAATTCTTGCAGATACTAAGAAGTGGCCGAGTGATAGACTATTGCAATAGCAGCAAGATTTTAGCTGCTGAGGGTACAGTGCACTCCTGGCAGAGCAGGAGTAGTGTCAGCTGTGAGGCTTCGCTAGGCCTAGCGGAAGCTCTCTGGAATGAACAGGTGATGATCAAGACCCAGTTTCTCCTTTGCACGTTGATGGGGATGGAGATCAGATAATTTCTGCCTCTTTCCAAAGAAAGGCAAGCCTGTAACTCTCCCTTTAAAGCCAGAAAGAAAGTGAAGAGGTCAGAGAAGGTGTGATGCTTAACTTCAGTTAAGGTGGGAGTGAGGAAGAATTAAGCTAACCTGAACTGAAAAGAAAGGCTCCATGGTTCAGAAGGACTAAAGAATAATTCTGAATCAAAACCCAAGGACACCGGGCAGCAGGATTAATACAGGTAGGTTTCCATTATTATGTTCACTGTTGCATAAACACCTGCATATCTGGGTGAAGATACATTTCAACAGGAAATAAACTGCTAAGCCTATCCTTATGCATACAGTAATCATGTCTATCATTTGTCCCTGAAGAGTTAAGCTGTAAACCCAGAAAATAAACCCTGAGAGTGGCTGTGCTTATGTTATGAAAAAGTCTAAGAGGGTTAACTCCAGGGACTAGAAAACTGAGCAGATTATTTCAGCTACCAGAAAAATCTTCTTGCTAACAGCTGTACTATAGAAATACATGCAGAGATGTTAACCAGGGCCAGTGGCTGCTTATAAAGAGAAATTTCAGAGTGCATAAAGGCACTCGGATGTAAGATTCTGAGGAGACTGCAGTATGGCAAACTCTACAAGGGCCATATCTGTGTATGGTGAGAATGGAAGAGGAAGAAACACTGTTCCTCTCCTTTTCATCTTTCTGGAAGTATTTACATTGGGGTGGGGGAGGGTGAGGGGTGTGTAACATACATTTTACACTGATTTCTGATGTCTCTTCTCTTGGGTGATATACCTACATAAGAAGAGAACAAAGGGATGGATGGATGATGAGGGGCTGGGCTGTTTAAATTACATCCCTGATGTGTGACTTGAGAGACCTACCTGACTGTGAGAAACCTGAAAAAGATTCCATGATAATTTTCCCTGTTTCACCATGTTGGTAAAATATTCAATAGGTGTGATGAATTTTACTAATCATCTGTAACATTTACATGTTTTTAGCATTCTTTTTATGCACTTGTGTCCTATATGTGATCGTTAAAAGACAACCAACAAACCCAGTGCCTTAGTAAACCTTTCCTCAACTTCAAAGCATACCTGCTGTCCCTTAAAATTTGTGTAATTTCTTCTTTTTAAAGTAGAATAACATTGGTTATACCAAAGATTCTTGCCTGCTGTCCTTTTACTTGCTGTTTTTCACATTGAACCAATAATGAAAACAATTTTTATCTTAATTAAATGCTGCCTCTTACCAGTAGCACCAGTATTCTTCCTGCATTAGGCAGAGTGATCTGAACCTCTTCAACTGATCTTCTGACCAGTTTTCAGTATAGCTTGTGTGCTAATATTCTGTACTTACCTTGTAAACTAATTTCCTATATAATTTCCTATGTAATGTTCTCTTGTTTTTCCCTTTCTGCCTCCTACCAACAGCATAAAAATCAGAGGCATAATAAAAAAATAATTCAACACAACTGACAGTCATTTTGAGGGATTGGATGCACCTGACATCTCAGAACTTAAAACTGGCTATTTGTCTGCCATACTTACTTTATTCTTTCTGGATCCAAACTAAATTTCATTGATTTTCAAGGGGAAAATGGTACTCAGAGTTTCTGTTGTGAACCCAAAGGGAGCAATGAATAAGAGTTTTTTTGCAAGTGTGTGGAGAGGAAGATGGGAAAAATTAGGCATTAAATATCAGTAATTAGGCAGTTAAGTGACAGTACAAAATCTGGTAAACATACTGTAAAATTAAATTAAAAATTGCAAGACCATTCCAGGGAAATTCTAAGCTGCAATTAGGGTTTAATTTTTACAGTGCTGGAAAAAAGAGTTAGATCTGATTTTTAAATCAGGCAAGTTATCAGGGGCAGCAGTATCACCGGTGCTTAAAGAAGTTGCAGGAGTGTTGCCTATGATATGAGGTTATCCCATGAGAGGGACTCACAGATGAGCTGTTCCCATCCCCAGTCCTTGCTAAGGGAGGGTGTGGGGCTCGGTATCATGGAGGCTCCTTGCTGACAGCCGGGTAACCCAGTCACCCTTCTGCTAATTCAGTTGCAAATGCTTCCTGCACCGTTTTGGCCCGTGCTCCTTTTCCAACCCAACACTACCATGCATTTGCTTTCATCAGGATGCCAAAACAGGCCCAGCAAACCTGCCAAGCTTAGGTGTGATGTGTCAGTGCCACATCTGGACCACTGACCTGGCAGTGTTAATGATAAGTGTGGGGTCTGATATGTGGCACAGTGTTGGAGCTCTTCCCAGGGGATGCTCAGGGGGATGGGAATGAGGAGGGATGTTTCCCTCCCAGCCAGCTGTCCTGGCCAGAGGCTGGTAGAATGAGGCAGGTGCTCAGCACCTACACCCCTGGCTCTGAGAAACCCTCCAGACAACATTCTGGGCTCTACATCTGTGGGTGCCTGAGGAAACCCTGTGAAAGAAACCTGTGCCCATCTCACAGGAAAGCAATAGAGAGATATTTTGTAGGTCTAGGCCATGCTCAGGCCTGTCCTGTTGGCACAGCTGGGCAGGAGGTACACTGTCATGAAAGAAGAGGAAATGGCAGCAGGGTTGGGATGGGGACATCATAAGGCAGTGTAACTGAAGAAGATGAGTGTCATGAAATATCTTCAGTTCTGGTTTATCCCTTCACAAAAGCATCACTTGCATATATCTATGAAATTAGTCTACTTCAAAGCCAAATACTATGCCTTCCAGCCCAGCCTCTGATGGGTGTTGGCGAGGTAATATTTTCCAGCTAGAACATTACATGTGGAAAAATGTAGTAAAAATTACTTTGAAAATCAAGTAAAAGATACTTATTGAGGCTGGTTTCGTAGAGCAGACATCAGCTTCCAGATGCCGAAGCTCTTATAGACTTCCAAATTCCACATTCTCTTTTTTTTTGCTTTCTCCATGTAATATATGGAGATAAAAATGGTGCACAGTGTATTAGGCAGGGTTTTCTTCGCCAGTGACATTAAGACCAGGAGCATATGTGATATAGAAGCACTGAAGATGACCAGCTGTGCTCTCAGTCTGTTCAGTCTGTTAATAGGACTAAACCTTCAGCTTGAGGCATTCTGGGGTACAGGTTGCAATGTAATAAGATATGTGGAAGAAAATGAAATATGAAATTGGATAATGTACTTAATTTACTATACTAATGGGCAGCAGTCTAGTTACGATGTTGCCAAACAAGCATATTTAATATTTTGCCACGGTGAGTTACTCTAGGGGTAAATTAATTTTTCAGAGAACAGTGCCATTTGCGTAGAGGAAACCCAAATGTGGAAGTCAAAGCCTACTGCTCTTTATCACTTTGAAGGCATACTAGATATTTAGAAATGTGTCAGAACAGACAAATTCATTTTATTTTTCCATAAGCCATGCCAGTTTTTCCCCTTTTCTTTATCTTAAGCAGATAACTGTTATCACCATTCTTGCCAAGAAGCAGACTCATTGGAATATTTTTCAAAAATGAACACAAATATTGGATACAAGCAGGTGGAATGAATTAATTATAAGCATATGGTTGTAACATAATGATTTCTGCAGCGTACTGTCGAGACATCTAAAGGTCTAGCTATACAACACTCTTTGGCAACAGAGCTGCTTTAAGAAATTATCAGCTACAGGGATATAAACGTTTGTGGAGCCAGACTTACTGAAACGATCCAGGCTGAACACCGTGCCACACACAGAGATTTCTAGGATAGTTTTTAGCTCTAAGCCATGGCAATGGTGTGGTTTACACTGTTCTCCCAGTTGTTGTTAACACAACTGAACACAGTGTCAAACAAACACAGCAGGCAGGGACTGGGAGCATCAATGGGGAAATGGTGCTTCTTAGGCCAGCTTCACACAGTACATCATACAGCTGTAGAGAGTGCCCTATGATAGTCTATATCGACTGAAATTCCAGGCTGTAAGTGCTTTTGTGATAGAGGCAAATGAAGACGTTCCCAGTTTGCACAGATCTTGACTAGTTCCAAAACTCCCTTACTGATGCTAGTTATTCCCTCATTTAGTGGAGGCGATCTCTGAGATAGACCACCAAAAAGGTCTGAATTAGGAAACACTATCTTAAGGAGGAAAAAAAAAATAAATCCCAGGTCCACATAGTCACTTGGAGACAAGAAGCAGCAGAGGGATCAGGCTGGCCACTCCTGTGATGCCAGCACCATGCACAGCTCAGCAGCACAGAGCCTGGTGCAACATTGACCATCCTACCTTAGAGTAGGATAACATTATGGTTTTATACTGATCACGTTGCCAAATTTATATTAATCAATTTAAAACGCAGTAAAACTACAAATATCCTGAATATTTAGATTGCTATTTGTTATATCGGGTTTTATTAAATTAAGCAGAACTGTGACGTGGCATTTATGAAGATGAGAAGATCAGAAATCAATAAAAGGAAGTAGAATTTTACGATACCGTCGAAATTAATGCCATTATATTGCTTAAAATATGTGCTTATGTTTTGAGTACATATCTCTGATTATATAAGCAGTTCATTTTTTTAACCTACTATGAGATCAACACTTTGAAAAATCAGATCTCCCTCTCAAAGGGCTCAAATACAGCTTCACATGGAAACTCATTTTTGTAAATATTGCATTTTAAACCAGTCTTTACAGTCAGATTCATATTTTGATCTCAAGCCTTACAGATTGGCCCAATATAGCACCTTATAGCTGCCATGAGTGGACTAGAATGCAAAATGCTTTTGTTCTTAGCAAATATTTCACATACAGATTATCACGGTAATTTGAAGCAGTCAAAAAAAAAATCCCTAAAACAGTGGCTTTTGTATGATCCAGCAGATGGTGCTATGATGCAATATACTGGTTCAAGAATACAAGAAATACATTGAACGCAAACATTTTACTTCTTTACCTGGTGTTGCTGGTTTTCTGGTGGCTGGATTGGCTGCAGTAGTTTTTGCTGGGTCTTACAAGAAAAAAAAAAGAAAAGAGCAAATTAAACCAATTATTGCAAAGCATTATATTTAAAAAAACCACCCAGAAATCTGAGGAAAGGCTTAGTTTCTGAAGGTACAACCTGTAGAAATTCTTTTCACTGAAGAGTTAGACAAAGAGATTGCCCAAAGAGAAAAGGATTGAATTGCCTAAACTCAAAGGCATCAACAAAATAGCCAGTCAAAGGGTTATTAAACTCTTGCTGTTAGGCACTGACTTGTTTCTTTTAGATTTTTCTGTCTAGGACTTCAGTATTTATTGGCAAAGCAGCTATCTCGGGGTTCAGAAATAGTCTCGCCACTCAGGCTGGCAACCTCCACATTTGGTCTGGCAGCTAGGAGAGCAGAAGCACCAGCCAGTGGCTGGTGAGAATTCATTGCTGTGGATTCTGCAGTGGTGCTGCTTGGAATCCCACCATTATGCAGACCAGAATCCCTTTCCCTAATCTGAATTTCCCGCCCCCAATGAGAAAAAGTGAAATCAGGCTACTTCTAGAACGTGCATTCACAGACGCAGCTACACCAGGAATCTCTCTGAAACCTGAAGAACAGAGCAGCTTTACAACAACAACTTCATGTTTGATCCTGCACTTGAAAGAGCAACTGTTGGGTTCTTCTAGCAGAGAAACAGGCCCTCTCAGGCCACTGAATTGTACCTCTTCTGTTCTTGTTCTTTTCATTAAACATTTGCACTATCCTCTCCTTGCTGAGGTAGCACATTTCCCTGCAGAATGAAGGTTCAGATAATGAAAAGTATGTGCATTCCCCAAGAGGACTTGAAGAATCTCAGCCCTGGATAGAAGAACCTAACTGGCCTACTGGATTTATTAACTCTTTACTAGTGTTTAGTTAATTGGTTCTATCCTCAGGGACTACTAAAAAAATGTCATTTAACCATGAGAATTTAACAAATATCCACAAGCTAAAACCCAATAACTTTCATAATGGATTTTTTTTGTATCAACAAGAAGATGCTCTAACTTAAAATTCACATTTCCTTATTGTGAGAGGAAATAATTAATCATTTTAATCACAGTCTGAATTACAGAATGCCAAAAAAATGTTAGTTAATCTTTCACATCTGTCACTGTGTTATTACAAAGAAAAAGAGTATGGCTAAATCAGGAATGTAATTTTGAGTTCTTCCCCTCCAGTCTTTTGACAAGTTCATAAAAGATGCATCAGATTGTCTTGTGAAACAAAATGAAAACAAAATATAGTTTGAATGTGTGGGATTGTTTTGTTTCCATCCACTTAAAAGTCTGCAGCAGATAATTATGTCCTAACTTAGTTATCATCACAGCATTGTAATCGCTTGGGGTCCTCACCCCTCCTTCAGGGAAACATGCAGAAGACCTTGAAGAGTTTACTTAGTATTTCTTCCCCGAGTGCTTCTTGCAGAAGCAGCAGATCCAACACACACATCTTACAAGTGACAAAAAAGTTTTAATATAAGACTGCAGGATTCTTGCTTTTATTCTGAGCTCTCAGCTAGCGCTTGCTGGCCTGTGAGAAGGGGTATTTTGGTTTGGTTATTTGGGGTTTTTTTTTACTTTTTGTAACACCTGTGATAAAAAAATTAAACTGTTCTGCCAAGATTTTATTTTCATTTGAAATATTCCATTTCTGAACAACTAAAATAAGTTTAATTGATAAAAAAAAATTAAATAGATATTTTTGATTAGAAACTTCTGTAGTTTGTTCTTATCAAACTTTTCACTGGCATTGAAATAAAAGTGCCAAATATTTTGAACTTTCCTTAGTAAGCATATGCTTTTTTTGTCTGTAATTCACAAATTAACAGAGTCCTAATGACTGTATCTTTATATGAACAAGATTTGGCTGAAAATCTCACCCTGCAAATTTCTCACCCTCAATCCAATAAAAAGCCCAAATCAATAGATCCTTTAAGACCTGCTTGCAAACAGGCAGTTATTTTACTAACAGGACATTACTTGTAGAGTAAATCCACGGTATCTTTTATTCAGTGTTTCTGCAGCATTTCAGTAGGAAGCAGATGACTTCTTGATGGCCAAAAGTTCCTTTAATAAATTTCTGCAAAACTGATGATGGCAGGGGATTATTCTGCCAGACATGTCTTGACATGCCATACATGTCAAGAACAATCATATATGGAGATGGGAGTCAGTGCATTCTTTAATTGTGAATTTGAATGAGATTTTGAAGCCTCATAGTTTTCCTAACTTTTCTTATATACTGTACTTTCAGAACAGAGATTTGAGCAGATGAATTTTACCAGTGAAACTGTCGTATTATCCTTCCTGTGCTGAAGCACCGATGCTTGTAAATTTGTGGAAAATGGAGACATATGAGTTCCCTTGTTAATAATACCATGTTGTCAGAGCATTTTTTTGTTTATTTATGCAGAAGAACCCAGCCCTTAACTTTCTTCTGCCTCAGAATTCTCTCTGGATCTGAAGTAACTAGATAGGCAGGGCCCTTGATTTGCATTTGTGAAGATAAATCTGGTGGTCCTCAGCATGTTGGACTCTCAGTCTTCTCAGCCCATTTATCAAAATTGCTGCCACTGAGAGCACGTTCAGCTGAGACCTCATTTGACATTTCCTTCCCCATGAAACCTTCGTTTTTTAAGACAGTGATAGAAAGGAGGGGAAGGCAAAACTGTCAGTCACAAAGAGCAGTGTGGAATTAGAAGTAGGATAAGAATGGATTTAGAAAGTAGGAGGCAATTGAAGTCTAAACGTGTCATTTTTCAATTATAAACGGTGTAGCTACTTTCTTCTTTGTGTTTTCAACAATTCAGTAACTATTATTTTGGATTATTGAAGTGTGCTGTTAGAAACCACACAACACACAAAAGAGATCATAACCTACGGCACAACAGTTTCTTACTTTTGAGTTCTTTGGACACAGCAGCTTCTTTTTTATCTGTAAGATAAAAAAATGCATAAAAAATAGTTAGGAAGGGTATAGGTAGAAAACTGCACTGTACTCTTTAGAAAAGTAGCAGCTTATTTGCTGCAAAGGGCATTTGAATGATGCAGTGAATCAGTTCACTTCTGTTTCATGGTACAGTTGCACTAATTTAACCTTCATTGTAAATGCAGCAAAACCTGTATGAACATGAACATTTATGTTTGATTTCAATATACTTATATGTGAGATTTGACATCTGCTTGAGTTACTATGGTTTACACGTATGAGCTGAGCCATGGTTGCTCACCATGTCCATGTTGTCAGGTTGCAGAAATGCAAGAGAAATATTCTTGGAGCCTATGAGTAGAGACATGTCTTGAAAGGCATTATTTTCCTACAGTTGTTGAAGAACATACAACTGAGACCTCGTTTGGAAAGCTCCGTGTAAACTAAACCTAACTAAAACTCAAACTGCCATGTATTTCCCACATGCCAAAACAAATGGAAAATTTGTAGTTAAAGAGAAGAGAGAGAATCCAAGACATCTCTTCAGCCCAGCCTGGAGAAAAGATGTCTGCTTCTACAAATTTTCCCAACATTCAGTCAAGTTTCAAGCTAATACATTTCTTTCATGGTTGTGATAAATAGCACACGCATGACTCTTACCAAACATGAGCCAACATGGAATAGTTTATGAACATGAAAAATCTCAGTTAGTCATAGAATCATAAAATATACTGAATTGGAAGGGACCCAGAAGGATCAAGTCCAACTCCTGGCTCCACACAGGGCCAGCCAAGTCAGAGCACGGGACTGAGTGCATCGTCCAGATGCTTCTTGAACTCAGTCAAGCTCAGTGCTGTGACCATTTCCCTGGGGAGCCTGTTCCAGTGTCTGACCACCCTCTCAGTAAAGAACCTCTTCCTAATATGCAACCTGAACCTCCCCTGTCTCAGCTTCATACTGTTCCCATGGGTGTATCACTGGTCACCAAAGAGAGGAGATCAGCGCCTGTACCTTTGCTCCCCCTCATTAGGAAGTCATAGACTGTGATGAGGTCCAGCATATGGACCATATAAGAGTGGGCAAACATGTGTCCCTGATGATTTTAATAAAGTTAAGATAACTCAGCTATATTGATATGTAGCATGGCCAGGTAGCCTACCAGACTTGACTAATCTGTTCAGTCTCGCCTTGGGTTAAGATAACATTTTTGTGCCCCTTTTTTGTAGGACTTTTTTGAAGTTTGCAGGAAGGCAGAAATACTCAGTGATAGCTTCTCTCTCCATTATAATTCTTGGTGCTATTCTACCTCAGGTAAAAATATGTGCTATTCTACCTCAGGTGTGTAATTTGGCCATTTATAACCTTACTTGGGTCCTTATGTCCCTTTTTCAATAGTCTTACCTTTAAAACTAAGAAATGGTTCATGGAGGTCCTGTGAGACAGGAACCATGGAGTAGTGATAGAAGTTACTCCCCTGGGTGCTCATGAGAAAATGAACATTCTCTCTAATAATCTATAGGATGCCTAGAATGTAGGCAGGATAATGCTTATTTCCACAACATATATGAATGATAAATTAATTGTGCTCTTAAAGACTAATAGAAGAAATATATCAGGGCAGAAACTGCCAAAATAAGTACCCTGCAACCCCAAGACTATCCCATTACTGATAATAAAACAAAGTTCCTTCAGTTTCTGTTGCTTTCTAAATTGCTGTGAAGTAGTTGATATGAGATAAGGTAATGCAAATGACTGCCAAGTAGTCTAATAAAAAGTCTTGAAAAATTCAGGAGAAAATACATTTCTATTTGGGTGATATGCTGCTATGAACCGAAATGTTTCTAGGTTAATCCTCTGCTTCCACTAACTCTCTGTGAAAGCATGTTTTGCAGGCATTACTTCAAAGTATGATAATTACCACATTTAGATGAAATTAATCATGAGGCAGCTTTCAGCCACGTTATCTGGCTAAGAAGCCTATTGAAGCCTTCGAGAAGTGCCTATTAGTTGCCAGATATGGAAATTTTAAAAGGTGTATATTACAGCGATATGAATCATTTATCACAATAATCTTCTAATGCTGGAGGTTACAAAAAAATAAATAAATTGGCAGCATCATTTATAATAACAGACTGTATCTAAATAAAGCCCTCAAGTTCTTTCTTTCCTTTTTTTATTTAAGTCATCATTTATTAGGACAACATATTGTAATGTATTTTACAGCCATAATTTACGTTAAAAGATCAACATGTCTTTCTACCACCTGAAATACATAACATGTAGTAAAGTATGAGGAAATACCTGGAGAATTTTTCCTATAGAAAAATTTTTTTGGTGTAGTTTTGGTTTGGCTTGGATTTTAAGAGAAAGAAATTACCAATAGCTTATTCCAGTAGCACAAAAAAGTAACTATTCGTACTCTTAGGCTATTCTTCTCAAGCCAAGGTGCCTAAAGTTTGATTTCTAAAGCCATTCTTGTGTATCTAGTCTGGAAAGATTTGCAGAAAATGGTAAAAAAGAGGTTTTGGAGGACCATGAACCATGGAGGTTCCTTCAGTTCCTTTGAAATTATATAGAATTTACATCTAGGCACCTCATACTTGAATGAAGTAAATTACCTAAGCGCAAAAAACTGAACAATTGACAGATCTTGCAGAAGGAGGGAAAACTATGAGGACTGCTGAAGTCCCTAAATGTAGTTACCTATAAGGCACACATAACATACAACTTAAAGGAAAATAATACCAAAAACAAATTAAACATGGAGTTACATTAATGTAAATAAAGTCAATAAGCATTTTGCCTTTTTTTTTCTTTTTCTATTTTTTTTTCTTTCTTTTTCTTTCTCACAGGTCTAGGGTTTAACTTTTGAACTATGGGAGTGTGGTTGGGAAACAAAGCTTATAGAAGAAGTTTTTATAGCCATTATGTCTTTTCCTTAAAAACAAGAAGAAGCTCTCTGGCCTCTAAGGGGATCTGTCTTTCTGTGTGAGTCAAGAAGAGGAATTTCCAGAAGAAATAAACTTTTTCCAGTCATCACTTTTGGGAAACATATGAGAATATTATCCTTAATACATCTTTACCAATCAGGCTAGGAATTATAAACTCCAGAGCTTTAGGGTAGTTTCTCTTTAGAACTTTATATACTAAGTCTGGCCACGGGAAAGGTAAGTGTATGAGAATGATGCCTGTGGTTTCCTGGGAGCCATGTTACTTCATTAGCATATAGCACTAGAACATCAG
The DNA here is from genome assembly GCA_013400835.1 of Zapornia atra. Lineage (NCBI taxonomy): Eukaryota > Metazoa > Chordata > Aves > Gruiformes > Rallidae > Zapornia > Zapornia atra. Next base: position 23,709 of record VZTU01003673.1, on the reverse strand, counting down.
CCTGGGAGCCCTAGCAGTCTTTACCCGCAGTATGGTCAACATCACCATGACTGTCTTTGCTATTGATGACAGAGTTAACTGATATCAAATAACAAGGAATGTATCTTATTTTCAAGAAGTACCCCACTTCTACAATAACATAAAGCAATTAAAAAAAAAGTTTAGTAGACTTAGTACAGAAGATAAGACTTCAAAATCTGATGCTTCTGGCAATGGGGTGCACAAATGGAAGCAATGAATTTTTCAGAAATTGCTGAGGACATATTTGATATTCAGGTCTTCTTAAAGGGCTTTGTAAACCACCCAAATACTGAGATATCCAATGCTCTTGGATATGTCTCAGAACCCTAGCCATGGGCTTTTTTGAAAGCACCTGTAACAGGCTTCAACAGGCTAAGCACCATAGCTAGCAAAGTCATTTGTCAGCTGTGGAGGACTATGAGGCCACCTTTTCTTTTTACAGTCATTCTCAGGAGATATTTGACGACCACTGTATTGCAGTCTGTATTCTCAAAAAGCAAGTGTGATTGTACAAGCACCCCTCTTCCCAGGTGAACGAACTAGCTTTTCTTTTACTGCCTCTTGAAATAGATTAAGAACAGTGAACCATTTTCTTATTGTTTTATTAAAACCCACAAAATATTTAAACAAACATGCTCTGACTTTGTTCTTATCTATACAGGCTAAAAGGATCAATTTTGAATTCAAGCTAGGAATGAGCATCTGGCAGCCAGCACAGATGTATCTCAGTGAAACAGCAAAACAGTACTTTATTCTTTTGCCTCTTTTTAGCACATTGCTCGATCTTTTCCTCAGGCCTCGATCAACATTCTTTTGAAGTAAACTAGCAGTACACAGTAACTGCAAATGACATCTAAACTACACATGGGGCAAGAAAAAAATATCCCTCTAAGGTCATATTGTGCCTTTCATGCTAGTGAGTCTCTAAGAGGTTGTTAATAAGCCATTAGACAAGGATGCCCTGGTGTTCTAGTACAGAGTGTGGTTGACCGAGTTTAAACAAACTTCCAGAATTGAATATTTCAAACATTACTCTGATGTGAATTCTAGATCTGGGGTTCACAAAACTTTTACACCTTTTTTAGCAATGGACTTAAAATACAGAGTACACTGTACATTTGAGAACAGCAGATCTTCTGCAGCTTCATACAACCTACAATTTTTATATATAAAAAGAAGTTCTGGGAAAATCATGGGTCTGATATTGTACTCTCTTGAAAGGGTTTTTCTTCCTGTAAATCTCTCACTCAAACATATTTAATAGTATTTAAAAAAATCTTAAGTTAAAACTGTTGTTCAGATAAACGAATATTTCAGAGACAATATATTGATAGCTCTGCTAATGATGTACTATTTAAAAATAGCTGCCTAAACCCACTTTTACTATTGGAAGCATTCTTTTGTATGTTGTAGGTAATCGGACACTTACCAAAGAACATGACAGTAAGATCAAATTTACAAAGACCAACTAAGTTCAGCATCAATTGGCAACATCAGTGTCCAAATTGAACAGTAGCTAGTATCATAATTAAACATTGTGTAATCCAGTAGCTAACATTAAGGATGCTAAGGATGCAAGGATTTCTCTGTACTGGCTCATCTGGAAAAAGCACAAAGACCCTGTGGAATTAATAGATGCCTCTGAAAGACCTGATTCACTGAATCAAATACTAGAGAGAAATTTAAAATGTTAAGCAGATACTAAAGGAGGAAATCTCGTCTTAAACCTCAGCTGGCACTGACCATATGCCTTCCCTATCTTTTAGCTGATGATTACATACTAGAATGGACTTAAGCAAAGCTGTTAGTTGGCTAGTGAGCTACATAGAATTATGAGAAGATAAGTTGTGAGGTGAAGATGCCTCATAAAACGTGACCATAGCTGACTCAGAGAAGAATGTTTCATTAAGATTTACAGAGCTACACAAATCTTGCATCTTGCATCTTCTTTGGCTCACCATTTATTTTGTCTTAGCCATTCAATGCATTTTGAAATTAAAAGTTGTAGAAGAAAACAGAAGGAAGAAAAATGCAAAGAAACTTCAAGAATAAGAGGGAATTATGTTGAAAATTGAAATTATATATTCCAGTGTCTTGAGGTTAAAAATGTGCTGTGTCTCCAGAAAATGAACCACATTATATTATGACTGACCAAAGCACAATTGCAAACATGTTTTGGGAGCTTGGTTTGGGCTTTGCAAATGCAATACAGCAGCAGAACTTTTAAGACAATGCACCTTACAAGTATGACAGCTAATGTTCTCGTTGCTGCCCTGAGCAAAGGTTCACAAGAGTGGAAATAAAAATGATAGCAGGTGGTATCTGATGGCTGAGAATTTCCATCATGTGAATGAAAAACATAATTAAAGTCGCCTAGAGACCACTCTCAGTACAGTCTGCTCCCAAGCCAGCAGATGTACCAGAATTTAAAAACAATTTATTAAGTAGCGATATTTGCAGTTAATGTGATTTACAGCAGTAGAAGAGCAAGACACCCCAGATAACTGAGTGTCATGAAGAATGAACTGCTGTTGAACATATAGTAATTAAACAGGAATTTTCAAACCTGCTATTGAAAAATACCATGGTCTAGCATTTCTTTTTTCATTTACTTAGAGATCTTTGAACTTATTTCCACACAATAGCATCAATTTTGACAAATATTCCAACATTCTGATAAATGTTTAATTCCAAACTTCCTTTAAGCATTTGTTACTCAGTTCCTAACTTACACTATTTTTGATAATTTTATGCCAACTCTTTGGTATTAATGATGCAATTGTCGTCTTACCACATCTCAAAGCTTTTGGGAGTATTTTTTGTTTGATTTCAGGTCCTTCTGAAACAAGAGTTGCTCACGTCTAGGGGCATTTAATTGGCCTGACTAACGTTTATTATAATGTCCCCATTTTTCAATTTGGATATTAAAAATTTTGTATTACAGGAAATTAAAAATTTTTTTTCTTCTTTTCAGTATGCTTAAAGTCTAGTAAGGGTCTATCAATACTGCTCATACTAATGCAAGATTAATTTTTTAACATACTTCCCCATAAACCTAAATTGACATTGCCATAAAAGAGCTGTTCAGAAATACCAACATTTCTCCACCAATGGAAAATGCTGTGTTTAGACCAACAGTTGATTTTGTTCCGTGTCTTAATCGCTGAGCATCATCTCATCACAGAGCTGCCATATGCTCTGTGACAACTACTGACAAAAACTGTTCTTGCCTTTCCAAAATATCATTTCTTGGTGAGTGTAAGAAAGGCATCTCACTGCACCAACGAGACTGAAGGCATGCAAAAGGAAAAACAAGCTGCTGTGCCACTGCTGATTCAGAGCTGTTCCCTTATCCATTTGGTGACAGCAATAAACTTCCAAACCGGAGCCTTCTTTTTAGCTTCTTTTGAGAATAACTTGGGACTTCTTGTCCTTACAATCCAAATATCTACAAAGGCCTTTTCCCTGTCCTTTCTTGCTTAACAAGTTAGATGAAATTCTAGGATCTATGCAATCTTCTTGACTGCTTCATAAATAAAATAGTACCAGAGGAAGGGTAGTGACAGATGTAATAGCTACCCCTCCTGCAGTGGAAATGATTGGGGAAATTTATTGGCAGAGGCCAGTAAGCCTTGAATCCCAGATTACAGGTTTTATGTTTAAATCTCTCCAGACTCTAGGACACCAAGTGAGGGAAAACTGCAGATGATGTTACTATTGCTGAGTGAAAATGGGAGGAAGTGGAGCTTCTGGAAGATAAAACCAAGTTTTCCCAAGCAACGTGAGGCTGGATTGTAGAATCATTTAAAAGGTAGTGATAACTACCTTTTAAGGTAGAATTAGGACTATGAAAAATTAGGAAACTAACTAAAAAACATTTTTCTGTTGCTGATTACAATAAGAAATTGGTGATAGAACTCTAAAATTTTGACAGGTCATTTTTGTGTTGAAGGAAGAAAAATATTCAGCACCTTCCTTCCACTCTTCCTCTTCTTATTATCATCTCTAGTTCCTCCCCACTTGCTGTAGCAGGCTTTTTTGACCATTTCTTAATTTATTTGGTGCCTCCAAGTCCATTCCTGTCACCAGCCCTTGCATGTTTTGCTTCCCATTCTACAGTCTCATCACACCACTATGACCATTGCCACTTACAAAGGAGCTCTGTATTTTGGATAGTCACTGAGTGCCAGTGAGCCCGGACCATCACAGTCTGAGAGGCATGAAGTACCCTAAGTCCCACAGAGATTTCCAGAAAGCTGTGTGGCAATGCATGTGCCTGAAATACTAAATCTTATCTCAAACAGATTTCCAAAGATCATTAAAAAAGTTCACTTGAGTGAAAAAAAAAAGCAAGTAGAGAGGGATGTGAGCAAACAAGTGATTCAGCTGCACTTGTAGTAAGAAACAGCCTGCACTTTGGGAATGGACAACTTCAACTGTACCAGTGATTCATAATTCTACTAATTAGTGATTTTGCCTTTCTACTTTGTAATTGCTGAAATGGATTCCGTCTCCCCCACTGCAGAGCAGGTGGAAACCTGTTCCATTGCCTTCTGCATTTATCAGGAATGGATTAAAAGAGCATAACTCTGGAGCATGATATGAGATCAGTCACCCACACACAGGAAGCTGTAACTGTGTTTAATTAAACAAGTTGCAGTCATTTAGGGAAAAGGTAATGCTTTTTGTGTAGCAAATGTAGGTAATAACATTTATTCCTAAAATTTAAGAATCAGATCTTTTTCTGGAATAAGCTGTTATTTGAATTAGTGTAAATATGACTGTTAAAAATCGTCTTCAACATTTTTACTTTTTATTGAAACTGCATGGGGAATGTACTCTCTGCACATTTTTTTAAAGAAAACACAGGACCAATATTTTTGAATGATTCACATTTTACAGCCAAAATAGGTTTTGTTAAGTGTATGTATGCTACACATCCTTATGATACCTCTTTCTGGGATGTACAGATGGTGTCTGTAGACATTATCACTAGAAGAAATTTCTTGTACTTCTGAACATAGATGCAGTTGGTATGCTCATTCTGTGAAAAGGGAGATGCTGAAGAATGTAATGTCCATCCCTTCATCTTTATAGGTGACACGTTACTCTAATTACACTCTTGTAAGTGAAGCTAAATCTATAAGAAAGCAACCGCATGCAGAATCAAGCTAAAAATCAATGTACTTATAACCACAGCTATGTATGGATCTTCTGCTTAAGAACATCTGCCCATTTTATTATCCTAATCATTCAATAATACTTCATCCAACTTAGTCTCTCAGAGTTATGTATAGAAAAGCCACAAAGTTGTCTCTGCTTCTTGAAAAACAGATCAAGAAAACAAGTAAGACCAATGGGAACATTTACTGAAAGGTTAAACTATTGTAACTGTGAGTGAAGTGTAAAAGATGCCCTATTATCAGTCTGGAATACCTCTTGTCTATGAACCTTTCTAGGGAAAAGGCATCCAAAAGACTGAATTATACTTTCAAATAAGTGACATGAAAGTCTTTATAAGTTCATTAAAACTTAGTAAAAGCTTTTAAAACTTCATTTCAAGGTCAAGAGAAAATTCACTTTAGCTTTTTAAGTGTAAAGCAAAAGAAAAGAAAGCAAATCAGACTGATGCAAAACTATCAAGGGTCCTACTGACATTATTTAGATGTGGGTCAAGCCTTCAACTTGTCCTTTGAGTAACAGTAGAAAATACATAACATTGTGAAGGTATGTCACCTCAACCTGCCTTATGTGTCTGTACAGGACTGTTTTGCAAAGAATAATTATCCTAAATATCAGGCCTGCTGACTCAGATGTACATCTTATTTCGAGGGCACACAACAGTTATCCTTCATTAAAAAGATTAACTTTGCGTTGTTTGAGGTGTAGACATATTCTAATCCTGTTATTTTTGTATGTGACTGGAAAACCAAACATTACATTAATCCCCAGACCAACATATAAACGAGTTTGATACAATAAATTAGATTCTTTAATTAAAGCTATGCCACCCAGTTGCTTGCACAGCACAGGTACTTCCTTCTATATATCTGAAATTCCAAAGACAAACTGATTTTTTGGTTGCCTGTGTGGACTTTAGACTGCATATGTATTACCTTCAGGCTTGATTATTTCTGGGATCACATTTCACTAGAAGTGTTCACTGAAGTGTTCAAGGCCAGGTTGGATGGGGCCTTGAACAGCCTGGTCTAGTGGAGGATGTCCCTGTCCATGGCAGGGGTGTTGGAACTTGATGATCTTTAAGGTCTGTTTCAACCCAAACCAGTCTGTGATTCTATGTTTCTTTACAAGACTGACAATGCAATGTCAGAAGAGATTGACTGTCAGACACTAAAATGACTTCTCTTCTTTGCTCAGGGAAGATTCTTTTGCCAGCTCACCAAAAACTGAATTTGTTTTATGAGTCCAAGCCTCCTCCCTTTTCTCTATTTATTTAAGACTTGACATTTCTAGTTCTTTGCCAACCTGATGTTACCACGATCACTCACCATTTGCCTTTTTCACATCACTCCCTGCACTGTTCAGTCCATGATGGAAAAGAACAAAGACAATGAAACAGGTCTGGGCTGAGCAATACTGAGCATAGCCTTGAATGCCTTCAATTCACAATGGTTAGCTAAGGGGTCACTGAAAGGTACTTAAAGCTTATTCACCTGCTGCTATCATTTCATGGGCAGAGCAGGTACCTTATGAATATTCACCTTCTTTTTTAGAGCTTTATTTTTGGACAGCACATATAGGTGGGCAAGGATGGGAAGAGAGAGATTTTCCTCTAAAGCCAATTTTATACTAAATGAAAGAGGAGGTCAGTCTTCCACCTCAGAGTTGTCCCATCAGTCACAATGGAGAATCAGTCTTATGTTGAACCAGTTGTGACATGAGGGAGAGACAAGGGGAAGGCAGGAAAAACTTATTTTTAACTCATCATCTCTTTGCATTTAGCTTCATTTCTAGCTTTTGAACACTAAGCCCCAACCGTGTCCTGGAAGGACATGTCTTTGGTCTTGTTATAAATAACATTATCATTCCCAGCTGACGAACTCCTTTGATAGGCAACAAGGGACAATATTGTCAGAAACACCAGAGTGACCTTGCAGCCTCTGTACTTTTTTCTAAGGTGTTTAGAGGTGTTTAGTAACTCAGTTCTCACAGAAAATCAATGGGTGTTGTGTGCTTTGCCTACTTTGACGTACTTATATATCCCACCAGGTGCTATACTACATCTTTTGGCATTTAAATAACTGAAATAATGTTGTCAATCACTTCTGAAGTTATACTACAGAATTCAAAGTCCATTGAGTGCTTTGAAACTTCTAGTGTAGGTCATATTTGAGCTGCTTTCAAGAGCAGACTCCCTTAAAGGCCAATCACATGGAGACTATGGAGACTTATTGCTTTCCTGTTGTTTGCGTGTCTGCTGGATTTTTTTTCTTTGTCCCTCATTGAGACCCATTTTTGATTTTTTTTTGTTTGTTTATATGTTTGGAGAGACACAGTTTCATCTTTATTCAATAGCCATATCTGTAAATATCAATTAGAAAAATTCTCTGTGGAAGGCTGAATTCTTAGAGGATGACTACCAGTCTTGTGGTCATGCTTACAAAGACATAAAAATAACACGGAAAGGAATTTCCAATTAACCTGCAAGATGGTTTTCTCCATTTCTGCACTGAATCTCCACTACATTCTCTTTTAGCTTGTCATGTGTATCTCTAACAATCCATAATGTTCAAGGTTAGAACACACCATCAGGTTCTCCAGCCTGGCACTTTGTTGTCAGAGACTCCTATATTTCATCTAGGCACCTTTTCAGCCAATGTGTATCTTCCATTAGGCAAAAAAATAATCTTCTGCAGACATCAGGGAAAGCAATATCTACCCTATGCTCTTAGTAGTTTATCACTCTTAGGGTTAAGAATATGTACCTCGTATTCATTCTGGATTCAGTTAGCTTCAGCTCCTAGTTATTCATTCTTGTTTAACTCTTCCTACTAGATTAAAGGGAGTTGTAGTAGCCAGAATCTTTGCTTCAGTGCTCATTATCTGCAACAACACAGTCGTCTCTTTCTGAAGAGATGAATAGAATGCTTCATTTCTCTCTGTGAAGAATATCCTTAGTTTGTAAATAACTCAAGAGACTTTTTTTTCCTGTTCTTCTCCAATTCGGACACTGTATCCACATGAAAGTTCCGGTCTCTCTGGTGCCTTGAGCACAGGTGATGTGTGGCCACGGCCCACATTCCCTGTTGTAAAGTTTATAATTTCATGTCTGTATGAAAAAATAACAACCTCAACTTGCCATCCACCTTGTCAGTTGTAAAGCTACTTTGCAGATGTAAATGAAAGTGGCAATATAACACATGAGGCAGCAGAGAAGTGGGCCCTGAGGTTAGAGAGACTATATTTGGGTGTCACAAGAGAATATAACTCTGAGTAATGGGATAAAATTAAGCAAGGGAAATTTTCATCAGACTGGAAAGAAATACTTCACTGTGAGATCTATTAGGTTGTAGAATAATCTTCTGTGGGAATTGATGGAGGCCTAGTTACTTCAGACACTTAAAACTAAACTGGATAAAGCACTTGAAGATATTTTGTAAGAAATTATCCTGCATTGCCAGAGGGAAGGATTAGATGACCTAGTAGGTCATTTCCATCTCCACTTTCTCTGATTTTGTTGTACAAAGCCTCACAAACAGGAAATTGTTAACAAAGTCAAGAGACGTCACTAAATCCTGTCTGTGTCAGAGAAAGAAGAGTGAATAACATCACCTGCTGGTAACTGTGCAGGAATCCTAATCTAGTATTTCTGCAGGTTAGTAAATACAACCAGTACTCGAGGGCTGGGTACATCAGTTATGTCTGAAAACAGAAGCAAAAATGTCAGGAAACAGCAGGTGAGTTATGAACAGGATCCAGGAGAGGAGGAGTAGGAAAGAAGAAATCAGGATGGACCTGACATGCATAATAGTGTCATGAGCAAGTTATTAGTCAGGAATGAATCAGCCTGTAGTACAGGAGATGAAACCTGAAGCTCCAGTCAGCCAGCTGGGAAAACTAGAAGTTTTTATAGGTTTTGGTGCATGGGCATTGATTCATATGACATCACCAATTCAAGTCGTAGTTAAGATGAGACCAGAGTCAGGATCATTGCACAAACACACAGCAAACGAAGCCATGGCCCCTGCAGAAACTTACAAGTGGATGAACAGTCTAGCAGAGAAATCTATCAAGAGAATATTGATAAATAATACCCAAAGAAGGATCACAGTGTCCTAAGGTCTATAACTTAGTCTCCCTTTTTTTGTTTCTGTGCTTTAACATGATTTGTTCCTAAATTTGCTTTCAACTCATTATACACCATTGTCCCTCAATTACTGCTTTTATACACTTGTTTTGTCAGCATAAGGAATCACCAGGCAACTCACTATTTCTGTTACTTAATTTTTACATTTGTCTTTCCTCCTAATCTCTTGAAATGTAGCTGCAAATAAACATGAATTATAGGTGCCTCTACTGGGTCTGACTGGGGTGGAGTTAATTTTCATCATAGCAGCCTGTATGGTACTGCGTTTTTAATTTGTCACTCACATGTTAATAACACCCCAGTGTTTTGGCTGTTGCAGAACAGTAGCTGCACAGCATGAAGGCTTTCTTTTTTTCCCCACTCTGCCTGTCCTTACCAAGCTGGGGACAGGTTGGGAAGCAGCACAACTGGGACAGCTGACCCAAATTCACCAGAGGGATATTCTCTACTACATAATGTTGCCCTCAGCAATAAGAACTGGAAGTAGAGAAAGAACATGGGGGATGGTGTCTTTCAAGGTGGCCATTGCAATGAGCAATTACCATTGCATCACTTGGGTTTGTTTTTTTTTTCTTCTTTCCTTCACGTATTAAGCTGTGTTTGTCTTGACCCATGAGTTTTGTCACTTTTGCTCTTCCTAGTCTCTCCCCATCCTGTTGGTAGATGGCGAGTGGCTCTGTGGTATTTAGCTGCTGACTGTCAAAACTCCCACCTTCTACCTTTTGTAGCAGTCAATCCAAGATGAACGATCCCATGCATGTGTGCATCCCAGTTCCTCATCACTGAAGTTTTTATTTTTCTTCATACTTTGTCTAATAAGCTACAAGAAAATTAATGAAAAAAACATGTTTTGTTTTCTGTATGTTACCAGGCACTTCCAAAATGGCAACTATGGAAACAGAGACCGGTGATGAATGGTGCTCCTCAGGGTTCACTGTGGGGACCAGCACTGCTTAACATCTTTGTCAGCAACACGGACATTGGGATCAAGTGCAACCTCAGCAAGTTTGCTGACAATATCAAGCTGTGTGGTGTGGTTGACACGCTGGAGAGAAGGGTTGCCATCCAGAAGGACCTTGACAGGATGGAGAGGTGGGTCTGTGCAAATGCCATGAAATTCAACAAGGGCAAGTGCAAGGTCCTGCACATGGGATGGCATGCTTCCAAGCACAACTACAATCTGAGCAGATAATGGATTAAAAGCAGCCCTGAGGAGAAGGACTTGGGGAAGTAGGTGGACAAAAAGCTCAACATGAGCTGGCAATGCATGCTTGGAGGCCAGAAAGCCAACCATATCCTGGGCTGCCTCAAAAGAAGACTGACCATTTGGTTGAGGGAGGTGATTCTGCTCCTCTTCTCTGCTCTCATGAGACTCCAGGAGGAGGGGTGCTGCATCCAGCTTTGGAATCCCCAGTACAAGAATGACTGAATTGGTGGAGTAAGTCCAGAGAAGATCCACAAAGATGATCAGAGTGCTGGAGCACCTCTTCTATGAAGACTGGCTGAAAAAACTGGGCTTGTTCAGCCTGGAGAAGAGGTGGGTACATGCAAGCTGTAGGAAGGTACGGTTTACAAGAGCATGTAATGACAGGACAAGGGGTAACGGTTTTAAACTGAAAAAGGGTAGTATTAGAGTAGATATTAAGAAGAATTTCTTTACTGTGAGAGATGAGGCACTGGCATGGGTTGCCCAGAGAAGTTGTGGTTGCCCCCTCCTTGGCAGTGTTCAGGCCAGGTTGGATGGGGCTTTGGGCAACCTGGTCTAGTGGAGGGTGCCTCTGCCCCTTACAACTGGGTTGGAAATAAATGATCTTTGAGGTCCCTTCCAACCCAAACCAGTCTGTAATTCTATGACTCTATGAAAACATCTTGGGATCTCTTAATCTGGATTCACAATTTCATTTTACCGTGGTAAGCAGCCTAATTGACACAGCCTTGACAGCTCACTGGCCCTTGCAGATATGACACTGTGGTTCTGAAAGCAGCCACCACCCACCCATCTGCTGACATCTATCATTTGACATCTATCACATTAGTGAACATGAGACACATGGCAGTGCCCAAGCTGGGCTGCTGAAAGCTGTCAGCACTTCAGTTATTTCCTAGCTGGAAATACACGTCTGGGAGTGGGCAGGGCAGAGTGAGGAGTTTCAAACCCTGCTCTTGAGAGACAATAGAGATGTCTTACTACAAATGTGTGCAAGCACAACCCATTTGCTCATCAGAAAAAATCTGGGATCAACATTTGGATCCCAGATGAAGCATTCAATCCATTGCAGATGGGTCCACCCCAAGCATTTCAGGCAGTGTGATGTGAGTCTACTCCTCTAGATCAGTGGGTATGCCAAACGTGAGTTTTTTTCTATGCATAAACTTATGTCATAAGGTATATTTTAATTACTTTTTACTTTTCTGTTAGCTCTTAAAATAGTGTAATTCCAAAATGTTTATTCTGACAATGGTGTCACATTTGGATGACATTCTAACATCTTTCCAGCCATGAAAGCAACAGGATTAAAGTAGTGTAATACGCAATAGGTTTGTCATTTTATCAGCAAACTCTTTAAATAGCCACATTTGAAGCAAATAAAAAAACCCCAGGCATACAGAATGAAAGAAAAAGATATTTACCACCAGATGTCAGTAGTTCTCTTATTGTAACGGAGTTTACTATCGAGACCGCAAAGGGAATTGTTGAGCCAAGGAACTCACAAAATGAAATGGCTTTTTTGCTGTTGTTCAGACCATGAATTTAAAAATGGTGAGAAAAATTTTTCTTCCTCTTTGTATAGAGCACATTATCCAAGAAGACACTACTGGTTTGTAAAATGGTCATTTGCATTTATTTCCTATTAAAGCACTGGCTTGTTTTTTTTTTAATCTGTGGTCAACCCATGCAAAAATCACTGAGACCTGCTGAGTACTATAACACCCTGCCTCCAAAGGGTGATTAAACATAGACTGTCGTCCAGCTAAACGATCTCACTGGATCACAAGGTAGCAAGAATAACCTGGTTAACTTGATTCTGTGGCAGTCATAAGGTGATGTTTTGAATTTTTACATCTAAGATTAACTTTGAGTTTATTTTTTCACGACTGCAGAGCAAGCTTCATTGATTGTTACAGTGACATCATTAAAATATACCTCACTGTTTGTAACTTTAAACCCCCAGAGATTTTTCTTATTCAGGAGAGAAAGATTTGCTTTGCTAGCTAGAGAGACATCACCTCTCCCCTCCTCTGCTAACATTGCCTGGTGTGAAACATATGACAGTATCATGTATCATATCAATGATCTCGACAAGATGATCAAGTGCACCCTCAGTAAGTTTGCAGATGACAAGTTGCACGGGAGTGTTGATCTGTTTGCAGGTAGAAAGGAAGGCTCTAAGAGAGGCTCGATCAATGGGATGAGGCCAACTGTATGAGACTCAACTAGGCTCAGGGACGGGTCTTGCACCTGGGCCACAGCAACCCCATGCAATGCTACAGGCTTGGGAAGAATGTCTGGAAAGCTGCCTGGCAGAAAAGGACCTGGGGGGTGCTGGTAAACAGCCTGCTGAATGTAAGCAAGTAGTGTGCCCAGGCGGCCAAGAAGGGCAACAGCATCCTGGCTTGTACCAGAGTGTGACCAGTGAGACTAGTGTAGTGATTGTCCCCTGTACTTGACATTGGTGAGGCTGCACCTTGCTGTTCTCTGTTTTGGGCTGCTTCACTACAATAAGGACATTGAGGTCCTGGAGCATATCCAAAGAGGGGTAACGAAGCTGGTGAAGGGTCTAGAGAGCAAGCGTTGCAAGGAGCAGCTGAGGGAACTGGGGTTGTTTAGCCTGGAGAAAAGTATGCTGAAGGGAGACCTTATTGCTCTCTATAGCTAACTAAGAGGTACTTGTAGCAAGGTAAGTCTTGGTCTCTTCTCCCAATTAACAACTGATAGGACAAGAGGAAATGGTCTCCAGTTTCACCAGGAGAGGTTTAGATTGAATATTTGGAAAAATGTTTTCAATGAAACAGTTACCAAGCACTGGAACAGGTTGTCCAGGGAAGTGGTTGCGCCTGGAAATAATTTAAGAGATGTGTAGATGTGCTGGTTAGAGACATGTTTTACTATTGGACTCAATCTTAAGTCTTTTCCTACCTAAATACTACTATGAGTCTATGATAAATGCATCCACAACATTGGATGTGCAACCACTGAAACCTAGCTCCTTGATTTAGATAGAAGCTGCAATGGTCTTTTAGCAAGGGTCTTTAGCACACCAAGACCTGGACTTGTTTTATCTCTGCTAAGCAGAACTGCTCAGGGAGGTACCTGGGGTTGACACTCTTAAAACATCTGTCCCTGAAGGTCCGAGCCTAAGGATTCTTTAACCCTTGTCTAGCTGATCAGGCTTTATGTTTTTGAGCAAAAATGTTTTCTTCCTAAACATCATTTGCACTGGTTGGTGTCCCTGTTTTTTCTTTCCAGAAATAATGGAATTACAAAGTTTGGGCTCTTTAATCCAGCTGACACTGGTTTGGAGCTTAGAAAATATGTACTATAAGCCCTGTGGACATATCTATACCTGAATATCCCTGTGTCAAAAGTGGAGGAAAAGGCACTGATTATTCTTCTAAAGCACTTCTAAGTTTTACTATCAGAAAAAGCTGCACGAGACCTAGGTATTTTTATTACCGTTATTATTTGCAATTACACAGCAATAACAGGAAGGCATGATCATCAATGACAGCTGAGCAGAGCTTTAGTTAGGAAATAATGTGATGATCCAGGCTGACATTTTCATTGCTTATAAACTCATTTATTACCTATGATAGGTGTTGTGAGAACAAAAACAAAGTGGGAAAGGCATTTGCAGCAAAGACAAAGGCTGAGTTTTTAGGAGAGCAGATACAAGAAGAAGAGAAGCTCCAGACTGTTGAGACTCTGAGAAAGGGACTATCAGGAAACACTCTGCAAGCAAACTATGAGTACCTGACAACACTGATCTCTGCCTATTCCCTTTCACGTAGGTCCAGGCACCAAAGCTGTAACAGAGAGAGGGTCCCCTTCCTCAGCCCTGTTGCAGGCTGGATCCCTCTAAGATGATGCAGCCCAACCACCAGCAGCTTTGGGAGAGCCTGGAAAAGGCTTGTCTCTGTGGAGGCTCAGCAAGCCCCTTCACACAGATTAGGAGATGCAGCTCCTTCTTTGTCCAGAGTAGCGCTGGACAGATTTTTGTAAAATGTTTTGAAGTGTGACTCTGCTAGACCCTTGTGTCTGACAATTATGTTTGTTTAAGCAAGACCTCTGAGTTTGTAACAATGGAATTATCTATTTTTCAGGACAATTAACACGATGTTTTTGTACGAGCTGAAGGTCAGAGGATTAATGTGGTTTTATCTACAATGCATTTTTAAAAGCTAATTAAGAATCATTCAGTTCACTCTGTACTAAAGACTGAGAACATTTCATGTTAGATGACTCTTGCTACTCTGCAGCAGCAGAAAGAGAGTGAGACAGGAAGAGAGGAACAGAGACAGAGTGAGCTGGCATGCAAATAAACAAATACATCAAAAGGATGCAGTTAATGGAGAGTGGTAAAAAACCTCCATTCTTGTAACGCTTGAGATAAAATTGTCTCCTGGACAAAAGGGCTAATCTAAAAAAATTAATCAGCGGAAGTATTCAGTATTTGCAATCACAAGCATTCCTTGTTAGAGGAAGAGAGATGGAGAGGAATAGAGGGAAGTGCTGCGCCCTGAGCGTTATTTTAGAGATGTTTTTATCACCTAGTGCTTACGGAGCATCTCCTTCTCTCTCTCTCTCTCAAGTGCCTGACAGCCTGTAGACATCACTGTTCCTCTGTGGGGAAAGCCTGGCTAATGGGCCTCTGAGGGGAGTCTTCAAGGAGGAGGTACGTGAGAGTGAGGAGCAGAGGTGGGAGCAGGGCTCCAGGCAGCCAGCTCCTGATAGAAGGATCTGTCTGCTGGTACGGGGACGGGCGCGGGTGCTGGTGAGGAGGCAGCATGCCTGCATGCGCCTCAGATTCAGGGATTGCAGAAGGTTGGGGGAAGCAGAACGAGACACAAAATCAGAGGTACTTGGAGGTAACATAACAATTTGGAAACCAGGTCGAGGAGTTTATTTTTAATGTGGTGGCCTCTGCCCAGCCTTTTCATAGGGAAAGGTAAGAAAATTGGAAGCTGTTCCTGCAGCCTTGCTTTTGGATGCTTATCTACAGTGCTGATTCAAGTGCTCTGAGGTTCATTTGCTGCATCTGCCCAAAGTGTGTAAATACTATCAGACATTGAGGTTCCTCGTTTCAAAACTGGGCTATGTGCTACTATTCTGTTGATCAAATGTGGCAATTATTTCAGGCTTAAAACCTTTTAGGAATAACAATAGGTGCTGCCAATCAAAGCTAGAAAGTACACATGCATTCAAAGAGCAAGCTGAATGAGGAATAACAGCAACATGTGTAGCTAGAATATATTATGGATTACCATCCTGTTACACAAAGGCTAGTAAACTCTTCAAAATGCAGCAGCCTACGGTGCTAATAAAAGGGACAGAAATGTGCGGATGTCTCGGTTTGTCTAATTTGTGTCTTTCTAGCACTGGTAGGATGACTCACTGGATTTAGCAACAGCTTGTGAAGATGAACATATTAATAACTTTATGCTGCAGCTCTTCCATAAAATGTAATCTTTTACAATTCTGTATTCTCAAATGAAATACAAGCTTAGAACCAGAATAAAATTAGAAAATATATTTGAATTATCAGCTTATTTTCTTTTCAAATCTGTGTTTATACATTTAAATATGCAACTTAACTTGGAAAAGAGTATTTCCTTTCATCCCCATCCCTTCCCCGGTGTGCCATTTCCTACTATAAAAGACTGAAACATATTTAAATACAGGGTTACCAGGATAGTATGCCAAGGTAGTCTGTATCATTTTCTGTATTCTTATATTGTAACAAACATGAATTAACATTTTTATTCTCATCCATAAACACTTGAATAGGAAAGCTTATGTAGACCATGTACGACTCAATGGCAAAGAAGCCAGTTGCATATTGAAATTTGCATATGTAATCCACAATGTTAGTAAACAATGGGATATATATCCTTCCAGCTTTTGATAAAACTTAACAGATTTGAATAATTAGATAACAGAGCACAAGTTGTGCCTTGAGGGCATAGTAACTATAGCCCAGAATCTTTTAATCCTATTTTAAACCTTTCTCTGGGGTTTTAGGCATTACTCCAGTCTACGGGAAGGTTCATCTGTGTACTTGATGATTTGTAGAAGGTTATATAGAAAGTGTCTGACAAAGCAGTAACTATAAACAGTGTTTCTAAGAATTAGGACTATGACCAAACCACTCGCCTGACAATTTTGCTTCTCCTTGATTTTAATGAGACTTAAATTTAATGAGACAGTTCCACAGACAGTGTCACTTACTTCAGATATGTTTACATTTGTACATTAAACATACTTGTAAATTTATTGACATAACAGGAAAGAAAAGTTAGAACAATTTTAGTATATATTAATTTCTAATATTATTGAAAAAAAAAATCTTTTAATGATAAAGCCCCAAAAGCTTACACTCAGGATATTCACTAATTTTATTTTTAACTTTGTAAAAAAATATTTTCTGGGCATGGATAAAACCTCAGAAAGAGAACTATTTACTTTATACCACGTCAAGTGATTTGACATGTTGATGTTTCTATTTATTATTTTACAGGAGTTGAAATTGTGAAATAATTAATACAAAAATACGTGCATTCCATCCAGTCTTTCCATGCCATGCACCCTTTGAAACGACTTATGCCTTATTGTATAAAGCAAAGCTGATTTTCTAATGGTTTTGTAAAATCCTAAGCTCACAGAATTGCAAATTATACATGTTATATATACACATACATATACATATGCACGTATAATATACATAAAATGCAATATATATATATATATAAATGGAGTCACATTACATAGATAGATCACTATACTGTGATATATAAATGCATGTGTGTGTATTTCTTCATCTTGGATTCTTAAGTGATAATGAATTACATACAACCCTATCTCAAATGCCTTAAAACTGGAAGTGCTTACATTAAATAGTTAGATATCTACCACAAAGACAGACTTCAATTTCTTACCTCTTTTTTTAATTTCAGGGACAGCTGTCTTCTCGTGAGCTTTCTCTTTTTTCCCTTCCTTTTCTAAGATTTAATTAAAGAAAGCAATTTGATATCATAGAACTCTGAATCATACACTCAAATATGCAGTCAGCCAAGTCCTGGTGGGCACATGCTGAAAAAAAGTGACTTATTTGGGAGTTTAGTTCGGATTATTCCCTTATAGCACTTGCACGCAGCTAGCCACAGAACAATCAGATGAAAATGGAAATTAATCATTATGCATAGACTATGGATAATCTGAACTCTTAATAATTCATCAAAGTCTAGGCAAAAATCATCAGTGCATGTGTGGTACCTTTTAGCTTAAGCTCCGGTAGCAATGAGACCATTAATAAATCACAGAATCACAGAATCACATATTTTCCCACGAAAGCAAGACTTTAGTAGATTTTAGATGTTTCCAGGGAACGAATGATACAGTGTTATTTAAATGGATATCAAGGCTTTGACATTTGGTCATGGCATGGTTGTGATTCTATTAAATAAGCAAACAACCCCCCAAACAAACAGATAAATAAATCTACCCCATCTTCAGAAAGTGGTGTACCATGAACCAAGTGTTATCTCCCACGAATTTTGTGTATGGCAGTATCACCATGTCCTGATATTGATAAGGACTGCATTAAATTGTTCAACAAGCCTGTAGATGGCCACCAAATAGGGCTTTTTATTTGTTATTAAAAGAAACCGAAGAAGCAGTAACATGCAAATTGTGGTTAAAGCAACCAGGCCAAGGACAATACAGAGCTAGAAGCATAGGATTAACCTAACATAAATCAATGGGATTTGAGCCAGGAGTGGAAGTAAAAGCTGAATGGGGCCAATAAGAAATATTTCCAAACCATACCTTTCTTCTTAGTTTCAGTCCTAGCGCTCTTTACATCAGTCTTTTTCTTTTCCTCTTTTCTCTCTAAAAAGGAAATAGAAGTTCAGCTGACGTCTTTTACATAGATGTGTATATTTATATATAAATATACTCACACACACACACATCTGTATGTGTTTATGTATGCATACATACATATCTGAGATGGGTATCCTTGACCAACTGCAATAGGTTCCAGATTTGATAAGACGGTCAATTGTTGAAGGCTTTACTATCAGCAGCCCATTTTACTACTCAGAGAATCGATGTGGTGCTAAGGATAGATGTGGAACTGGTATGTACAGCAGATAATTAATTAAGTAATAATTCAAGAAATTATGCCCATTAACCTGGTACAGCTAAGAGTTTATTGTGTTGATTCAGTAGCCATGAACCTGTTCTGCTTCTTTTATAGAATCAACTGAATAGCAGCAGAACTTGCAAAGTGGTACTTGGGAATGAGTGCAGAATGCTATGAAAAGCCTGCACATATAACACTTTTCATGAACTGAATATTTGAAACTGTCATTACTGGACTTTTGTTACTCATGGAGAATTGCAGTTAAAGCACTGTCAACAAAAGAACATGACTTTTTCTTTTTAAAGTATCTGCCTCTATTTTGTCAATTAATTGGACAACAGTAGAAATCAGGGTAATATTTTTGCTTTTTTACAAAAAGCTACAGAAATTTAATTACTTATTCTATGATTGTTATTAATTAGAAAATTGACAGTTCAGTAGAGGAAACGAGAAAGGTGTAATTCTTATTTTTCCTTTGGGAAACACATCCTTATTTTGATGGGTAAAAATACAGGGCTACGAGAGTAGCTAATCTAAATGGAATTTTTTTTAATTGCTCATCCACAAAAAGCCAAATTTATTACCTTCAGTTTGTGCTGCATGGCTTTGCATGTTGATGTAGTTAGTGGATCTAGTTTTCTTTTTGTGATGTTTTACTGTTATAAATGTGGATAAGAAACCGCTTTATTATGATTCAAAACAGCAGAAACACAGGACCATAAGCCTTTAAGCAAGAGTCTTTTCTTTACTTGAAAAGTATTTAAGGTATAGGAATATTTTCTGAAGCCAGCAGATCCAAGAAGTAAGTATACTATTATCCCTTGCATAAATTAACATGAAGATAAAGGAAAAATGAAGAAACTTTCTTTTCACTTCTCTAGCTACCACAGTAGACTTTTCCTCTGTGTGGAAAAATATATATACAAACAGCAAATGAAAAAAAAATTAATTGAAATACTTCACAGCATGCTTTGTAAAACACAACAAAATATATGTATGTTTGATACAAAAATTACTATTTTCATAAAGTACATGCATTCCACAGTCTGTCCATGGTCGTTTCATAAAGTTATTATGCCTATCGTGGAGGCAATGTATTTACCAATATTCAGGGTTTCCACAAACCATACTTATGCTGGTTTTCTGAAAATAGTGTTTAGCATTAAGCATCATCAAAATGTGTTCTGGTTCTTTCTTCTTTTAAACAGAATTGTTCAACACATTTCCTCATTTTTGTCTTAACAAAAGGAAGCAGAAAAATCCTTAAACATATTTTACAGAATGTTTCTCCCATTGTTTTCTTTGGTTAATGCTCCCCGCTAAAACCCTGAGCATACTGGACATCAAGCTACAAATTCCTTTGTGTCCTAAGTGTGCTTTATGATACTCACGGGTCTTGAGCACATTTAGAGCATCAGAGTAGTGCTCATCCTCCACAACATTGTTTGGAGCTTCATTTTCCTGTATATTTTAATATTCTTGTTATTTTCTATCTCTAGGGTTCCTAGAAGAGTCCCTCGCTCTCTCTTTGACTTGCTGTTCCAGAGACTCATGCTAGGAACCTAAAAATGGAGGACTCTTCAGGCTCAGATAGCACACAACCTGCTCTACAGCTTCACTTTACTGTGCCATCTCTGATTTTTCAGTGTTTCTATTCCAGATGCAATGTACAACTCTTCCCACTTATAAAATGTGGTTTAATTGTTTGCTTACTCTGCCTGATTTAACTGAAAATGTTAAACATATCAAGTTTATCAGAGAAAAAAGTTTCATTCTAACTGTCTTCCTTCTATTGGCCTTTGCTCCTAGTGACTGAAGTGCTGCTGGTACTTCTGTAACTCCCAATTTTTTATTAATGCCTGAGTTCTGGTGAGGCCGTAAACAGCTCCACTCTTCCAGTTATATGAATACCTTCTGCTTCCTTATTTCTGGTATTGGGTGATGCACAGTGATAATTTGTAAGACTAAGGTCCTTGCAACCAGCAAGATTACCTTTAATCAGAGGTGCATTTCTGCCTATGAATGTGTAGCATGCTGCATGCGTCAGAGGCCTATCTAAGCCACATGAAATTTCCAAGTTTCACAGCAAGGTTCAGAGCCATATGTGTCTTGAGAGCCATGAGCTGACACAAGGAGCTTTCTGAAGTTGAGCTTTGTATGGAGGAAGTACAGGAAGTGGCAGGAATTTTTATTGCAAGTAGCCTAAAACACAAAGAGACTACCTCCCTGACTGCAGAGTCCTTATTGCTAGGTCATTCCACCAACTAATTCCACTGAAACAATTTTCTTCCATCAAGCTCTCCAGCTGCAATATTCAGCATGTCCAGGGCATCT
The DNA here is from genome assembly GCA_013400835.1 of Zapornia atra. NCBI lineage: Eukaryota > Metazoa > Chordata > Aves > Gruiformes > Rallidae > Zapornia > Zapornia atra. The sequence continues at coordinate 2,664 of VZTU01003673.1, read as the reverse complement.
AGAGACATCTATGTTTGTTATGAATTTTCTAGAGGATGACTGCATAGAGGGATTAAAGGACTGTGCCCCCTATTTCCCATCAGCACAGCCCAAGGCACAATAAGCAATCTTGGCCATATCTGAGAAAACCAGTCAGAGGGCTTCCATTCACAGCTCAGCCGCAGCCCTGTTGATGTCCCTTACAGCTACTACTGATAAAAGTCTATGTAAATGAGAATGAATGACTTGGTAGATGGGTATGATGGAAAGAGCTATTTACGATTTAAGCAAGCAATACCATTCCTTAAATAAATTTATTTCCTCTCAATTTGAGTAGCTCACATTTAGATTGTTGCATATTAAACGTATATTTAACACCAGCAAAAAATGTCATTTCTAAAGCAGTAAATGCAGTTGGTTTTCTCCAGATATGTACACAGCTAAATTAAGAGGCAACAAATAATTAAATAGGAACTTAGGCACTGTAATATATGAACCCCATCTATTAATTGAAAGTACCTTNNGAACAGTAGCAGGACTACAAATGCGCATGGACCAACTGCATAAAGAAGGATCATAATATGTGCAGTGGGTTATACGATGAAACACAAGGTGTTTTGGATGATTCAGGGTTGAACTTGATATATAATTCAAAAGCAATTGACTATTGAAAAATCTGTTGTTATTGTTCCTGGTTTTTGATACTGTAATTAATGCTATTTTTTCACAGAGACCACTAGTCCTAAGCCACATCTTTACATACAGAGTGTAAGACATATACATAAAAAAAGACTTCACTTTCAAAAGCCAGTAATGCCTGAAAGAGGGATATATGCAAATGGCAGAGTACAACATGACAGAATCAGTCAGTAAGACTTTGCGTTTAGTCAAGATTTTTTCTGTAGACTCTATGCAGAAGTGGAGTTTTATGTAGTATACAAGGAGGAAAATGGGGAGCACAAGAAATGTGAATTAAAGTAGTGATGTGCTACTGAATGGGAAATTCAGGTAAAAAAAATTTCCTGAGGGAAAAGAAAGAAGCAGCATAAAATAGTTTTCTTGAGAAGCAACTGGAGCAAAGAGAACAGCCCTAAAGCAAAGAAATACCTGAGATGGAATTACTTATTTCTCAATAAGTGTTGCAGAACTGAGTGCACCAGTGGAAATCAGAGTAGGATTCAACAGAGACCAAGCAAGAGGTGTTTCAATCTGAATTGCCTTTACCAACTTCGACTATGTCTTTGCTATTCTCATGGGACATCAACTAATTCTTGGACAAGGGGAGGGGAGATAACAAAAACATGCGAACAATGCAGCACTTGAAAACAGGCCTGGTAAAGACCAGTGTCCTGCTGTGCCAGCACTAAGTGGAAGCTAAATTTAGTGATGCATGTGATTTACTGGGCATAGAGTCATGGGAATGCTGTCTGTGAACTAGAAGAGGAAGGTGATCTATGAGTTTCTTCTCCATGCTGTTCCAGATGCTCCATGCACTTATGGTGACACTGACTCTGGAAGGACTCATCAGCTTGTTCCATCCCCTCTGAGAAACAGGTAAGGAGGGCAGCAAAATGCAGGTACTGGTACCTTCTTGTGAAAAGCATAACAAACACTAACTAGTTGAACTAAATGTCAGAAGATTGGAGATGTTTTGGTTCAGATAAGTCTTGTAAAGTTCAGATACATATAAAAGACTTACCTGCATTTATCTAAACCCCTGTTGTCAGGAAATCTTGGGAGAAAAGCTCTTGTGAGAGACTTTGGATATTGCCTGGCTTTGTGAAGTACTACAATAGCTTTTCTTGCCTACTGATTCTGGTCCTGGCAGAAATGAGGAGCAGCAGAGATACGTGTATACTCGCTTACGTACAAATCAGAAAAAAACCCCAAACATCAATTTAGCTTTTCCTGAGAAACTATAATTCAGACTGAACGCAGGTATAACTTAATTTCATATTTCTGAAAGTATATCTGTTCATCTTAAGCTGTCACTGGCATAATTTTAAAAGACCATTAAGAAAAAGAAAAGTTTTGTTTTAAAAAGGTATTTCCTTATTAATTTCAAATAGATTACATTTGTTCTTTGATTTAATTATTGACTGAAATATGTTCCCTGAACTCAATGCAAGTTTTGCTGTTGATTTCAGTGGGACCTGAATACCTTTTAAATACTAAAAATACTCGCAACCTTTCAGTTTTTAATGACATGTCTTTCCCCTTTGCATGGTGCTTAGGGTGGGGAGTGACAATGACTGGTCAGTTGCACTTTTGATTCTAAACAATTTCACACATATTCACAAAATGAGGGCCCTCTAGGGTTACAAATATTTTGGAGGAATTGAAAAAATGTGGGGAAATATTTCTGTTTATTTTAGGAGGTAGTGGAAGCTCATACTTTCAAAATTAAAATTCAAGTAGAAAATTACTTCAGCTGTCTCTGAAAAAATCCTTTTCTGGGGTAAGAATGTCCTTGTTTGTCCAGTTATTTTCCGTGCAAGAAATGATTCTGTCTTTTCCCAAATAAACTACTGAAAAGTCAAGACAGATCTAAGAAGCCTAAATAGCATTAACCTAAAATTCTTAGAATTGTTTGTTACACGCAAACACATATATGTACATGTGAGTGTGCTTGTACTCACACTTTCACATTTACTCTCTCTTACAGGAGAGTGCTTATGCCAAAAT
>VZTU01003672.1:2003-18825 GCA_013400835.1 Zapornia atra | reverse complement strand
GTGTGTGTGTGTGTGTGTGTGGAATGGGACACATTTCTGTTGACAATTGGTAAGGCATAATTCCAATACCTTACAGTTCCCAGGTGAGTAGCTCCTGGAGAACAGGGTTTTCATGCAGTGGTACCAGCTTAGAGTTTCTTCAAGCTTCTCTCTCTCTCTCTCTTAAAAAAAAAAGTGTGTGTATGAAAAGCATTTGTAATTATCATACAGTGCAGCACATTAGCACAGATACAGCTACAGTCCTGTCACTTTGTAGTGATAATAGTATATTGTTGGTGTTGTGTTTCTCCTACAATGACAGCACTAAAGGAACGCTAATGCCTGGCAGCCCAGATGCAAAGATACAGCATTATTTTACTACAAATATGGGGGATGGGGGTAAATACAGTGGATTTGTGGTGTGTAAAATAAATACTGATGGAATCGAGCACAACACAGTCTTCCTCCTCATGCCATAAGAAACAATGAACATTCCATGAATTATAGATCCCAATTACTGCAGAATAACACAGCAGAGTGAGAACTGTATTGACCACGAATTCAGATTACAGAATCAACATGTGTTACCATCTCACTATGTAAGGATGACATTAAAGACCTACGGGGATGGCTGAACAGGTGAAAGGACTATCACAACAGAAGAATCATAGAATCATAGGGGTTGGAAGGGCCCTGGAGAGCTCCTGGGGTCCAAGCCCCTGCCAAAGCAGCTCCCCAGCTCATATTGCACAGGGTGGCGTCCAGACAGGGCTGGAATCTCTCCAGAGATGGAGACTCCACACCCCCTGGGCAGCCTGTCCCAGGGCTCCCTCACCCTCACTGGGGAAAAGTTCTGCCCCAGGTTGGTGCGGAACTTCCTCTGCTCTGACTTGCAGCCATTGCCCCTTGTCCTGTCCCCACAGACACTGAAAAGGGGCTGGCTGATTCCCCCTGCAGCCCATGTCTAAGATATTTATAAACACTAATTAGGTCCCCCCTGAGTCTTCTTTTCTCCAGGCTGAACAGCCCCAGCTCACCCAGCCTTTCCTCATAGGGGAGATGTTCCAGACCCCTAATCAACTTTGTCGCCCTTCTCTGGACTCTCTCCAGGAGATCCCTGTCTGTTTGATCCCAGGGAGCCCAGCACTGGACACAACACTCCAGGTGGGGCCTGACCAGGGCAGAGCAGAGGGGGAGGATCACCTTCTTCGACCTGCTGGACACACTCCTCCTGATGCCCCCAGGATCCCATTGTCTCTCTCAGCCCCCAGGGCACACTGCTGCCTCATGGCCACCCTGTCATCAACCAGGACCCCCAGGTCCTTCTCCACAGAGCTCTTTTCCAACAGGTCAACAGTTCCCTCCTGCCGCCTCTGCAACAAGGAGTGCGGGTGGAGTATCCCTGCCTGGCTCACAGCCTGTCGCAGTTGGACTCAGCTCAGCAGAACTGTGGTGGTTCAGCCCTGGCTGGAGGCCAGACGCCCACCAGAGTCACAGAACCGCAGAATCACAGGGGTTGGAAGGGATCTCGAGAGCCCATCGAGTCCAAGCCCCTGCCAAAGCAGGGTCCCTAGGACAGGTCACACAGGTCGGCATCTGGACAGGTCTGGAATCTCTCCAGAGATGGAGACTCCACACCCCCCTGGGCAGCCTGTCCCAGGGCTCCCTCACCCTCACTGCTGTACTGCATCCACCTGTTCTGCCAAATAAAATACCAACCATACCTTTTTACAACAGTTTGTAGACACTGAGAGTTTTGTACAGCACACAGACCCTGGTTCTTCAACCAAACATTCACCTTTCTCCCTCTTTCATCCTAATTCTACATTTTCAGCTGCCGGCAAGGTCGTCATCAGGACTTGTGGGGTGGGTATAGATTCCCTACTATCTCCTGACACTTGATGCCAGCTGTGCTATTTTTGTAATATTCTCAGAGGAAACGCACCTGGGAGCAGAGACAGAGCCCAGAAAATATAAATCCCAAAGGTGTTCAGCTATGTCCAGCCACAGGGCTCAGAAACAGGAGGTTGGAATGGCAAGGTATCCTGATTGCACTCACAGATGGTCCAGCTTCCTCCATGCTCCATGGATTCTAATACCAGTATTTTTTTTATTTAGTGCAAAACAAAAGCCACAATGGTCTAAAGAGAGCAGGAAGCAGTGAAGAAATGCCAGGCAGCTGCTCTGAACAGCTTTGTACTCAGTCCTTGATGCCTCTACGAAAACGCTGACATAAGTGTCACTGTTGACTCTGGGGTCTTCACTCTGGTGACTCTCCATTTCACTCCAGCCTTGCCTAGCACACTCCAGCTGCTTGGTAACTCCATGTGCCATTGGCTATGGCAAAGGAAGGGAGCAGAAGCCATTTTAAAATTATTTGGCTTTTCTATCTTAGGTGAGGTCTGCCCTCTTGTGCTCTCTGAGCCAGGGTCATCTCTCTGCACCTCCCCTGCAAGGTGAACCATAAGCTCCTCTGAATTTCTTCTTCACATGACTTTTCCTTCCTCAAGGATCATGTGAGGTTGTCTTTTTAGGATTGAGGTAAAACAAGGTACCTTGGCATCCTCACCATCCCATTGTAAAGGATGGATTTTTCAGTGGTGAATCAAGATTGATTGTTCAAATTCTTCTGGCATTTTCCAGCTGCTTTGTCACACAGGGTCATTTCTTTGGCACCCTCATGCTAAGCCTTCATCTTGAGACACTGCTGCCAGGAAATTCATTATTTAACAAGTGAGTTTCAAAGCAAGGTGTGGGGTTCCCTGTGCCATGGCCTCTGACAGGTTTTCCAGCCAGCTGGTGACATTTTCCTCCTGCAGCTCCTGCAGCTAGGCTGAGGAGAGCTGCAAAGGGAAAAACACCAGGCAGCTTTCCTGGCGTGGGCTGTCTGAACTGCCACAACCTGCTCCAGGTTTCCAGATTCAAAGAGGGCTGAAGACATGGAGGAGCTCCATTGTTGCTGTGCAGATGTCCACTCTCCACGCTGACACAGACGAGCATCACAGTTCCTTTGCCACTTCTCTCTGTGATCTCATCACCGGCTGGGTGGATGGAGGGAGAGCAGTGGATGGCATCTACCTTGACTGCAGCAAGGCTTTCCACACTGTCTCCCATGACATCCTGATAGCAAAGCTGAGAGAACATGGGATAGGTGAGTAGACAGTGAGGTGGGTTGAGAACTGGCTGTCGGACCCGGCTCAGGGGGTGGTGATCAGTGGAGCAGAGTCTGACTGGAGCCCTGTGACTAGTGGTGTTCCCCAGGGCTGGTGTTGGGTCCAGTCCTGTTCAATATCTTCATTGACGACCTTGATGAGGGAACAGCACCCACCCTCAGCAAGTGCCTGATGATCCAGAGCTGGAGGAGTGGCTGACAGGCAGGACACTGCGCTGCCATCCAGAGAGACCTGGCCAGGCTGGAGAGCTGGGCAGGGAGACACCAGATGAGATTCAACAAGAGCAAGTGGAGAGTCTGGCACCTGGGGAGGAATAACTGCTGGAATCAGGACAGGCTGGGGGGGACCTGCTGGAGAGGAGCTCTGTGGAGAAGGACCTGGGGGTGCTGGTGGGTGACAGGGTGGCCATGAGCCAGCAGTGTGCCCTGGGGGCTGAGAGAGACAATGGGATCCTGGGGGGCATCAGGAGGAGTGTGGGCAGCAGGTCACAGGAGGGGATCCTCCCCCTCTGCTCTGCCCTGGTCAGGCCCCACCTGGAGTGTTGTGTCCAGTGCTGGGCTCCCTGGGATCAAACAGACAGGGATCTCCTGGAGAGAGTCCAGAGAAGGGCGACAAAGTTGATTAGGGGCCTGGAACATCTCCCCTGTGAGGAAAGGCTGAGTGAGCTGGGGCTGTTCAGCCTGGAGAGAAGAAGACTCAGGGGGGACCTGATTAATGTCTCTCAATATCTTCAGGATGGGCTGCAGGGGAAATGGCCAGCCCCTTCTCAGTGTCTGTGGGGATAGGACAAGGGGCAATGGCTGCAAGTCAGAGCAGAGGAAGTTCCAGAGCAACCTGGGGCAGAACTTTTCCCCAGTGAGGGTGAGGGAGCCCTGGGACAGGCTGCCCAGGGGGTGTGGAGTCTCCATCTCTGGAGAGATTCCAGCCCCGTCTGGACGCCGCCCTGTGCAATATGAGCTGGGGAGCTGCTTTGGCAGGGGGTTGGACCCCAGGAGCTCTCCAGGGCCCTTCCAACCCCTGTGAGTCTGGGATTCTCTCAGCTGGAGCCTGATGACCTCTGCATATGTTGAACACAAACATTAAGCAAAGAAATCTGAAATGTACCAACTCAGTAGTCCAGTGCTGCTCAACATGGCTGTAGGTGCCAGGGCAGGAGGAGAGGACATGACACAACAAATACCATGGCTATTGCAGACAGTGGGTGTGCACATAGGCTGTTACACTGGAGGGATGTCACAGAGACCTTGCCCACCAATGCCACCCCTTGCTGTTGCAAACTCAGGGTCCACCAACTGACTAAGTTTGCCAGGCTGGGGGAAAATTGGCTTAGCAAATGTGTCAAATGTCAGTGTGCAATGCAGGCAAAACCAGCACATGGCCAGGGCATGTGGGTGTATGAGCTATGGGGGTGGCCAAGCACCCCTGAAGCATCCTGTCCAACAGTCCAGATGTGTCCCAGCAGGTCTTGCAAGCTTGCTGACCCCCACTTGCTTTATGATTCCCATGCCTTTTCCCCTACATGATGCAACGATCTCTGTCAGTCTGTTTTTTCTCCCTGCCAAGCCATGGCATCTCACTTCTGGAAGACCAAGGGGACCCAACCTCAAGTTAACATCTAGATCAAAATGACAGCAGTTTCTTGCTTCTCACCAAGTGTCCTTGTACATTCTCCCTCCAGAAAGATGAGGCAATTGCAGCTGAGCTGTTGTAGGCAGCTTTCCTCAGCCCTGAAGTGATGGTCTGGGGAGTAATTGGCCTATATTAGGTCTAACTGCTTTGTGTCTTTGTGGACAGGATGGTCAAAGGAGGTACACAGCCCTTTGAGGTCATGCCCTTACCTCCAGGTCTCCCTTTGGGATTTGGGGAGCCAGAACACTCAAATCATGTTTCCTTCTACTGCAGACCTGGACTTCAACACCAGAGATGCTCTCAGCTGCCCTATCCTCCTCTCCATGGGATGTCAGGGGAGTGCCCACTTTGGGGCATGTCTGTGGCTGGACCATTTAATATAAGGTGTTGTGTCAGCATCATTCACAGAATCACAAGGTTGGAAAAGACCTTTAAGATCATTAAGTGCAACCTGAAGAAAGGTGCAGCATGGACTCTTTTTCCCATGTCAGCCAGGCCTCTTCCAGCTTGCTGCAGATAATGAGAAAGAAGCTGAAGCTCATTTGAAATAGGTCACTGCAACCAACCTAAAAATGCCTTTGCATTGGTTGAATTGCTTTAACTGGACCAATTTAACTCTACATGGTAGCAGCAACCTAAATTCTCCTAAGTGAGAATTTTTGTTTCTCCAAATGCCCCAGAAGATGAGAAAAATACAGGAAGCAACACATCTCAGTGATCTTCATTGAGATGTATATCCTGTAAGTACCCTGTAATCTCAGAGACTATACTGAGCCATAGAATTACAGTGCCACATTTTGTGCTCCTATAATTAAAGTGTTTCCACTGTAAACTCAATTTTTAGGGCTTTATAACTTTTCTTAAGAGAGTGAGCAGCAATGACCTGTTTCTGCATTCTAAGCAGGTTTTAAGGTCATTATGTGAGTGTTAACGTTCTGTTACAGTGTATTGTAATGAAATGAGTCTTTCAGTGTAGAAGCATTTCACAGGACTGGCAAAAAATGAGCATATTCATCTTAATTTTTGCCTCTACTTAATTTCAGGAGCTTTTATAATTAAATGTTTGGTTGCACTCACAAAATAGAAAAAGCAAGTCCTTGTCATCATGAAAACAATCCCCTCCCATCTGCATGCTCTGCTAGGGAGGAATGAAAATAGCTTTAGTGGGAACTCCTTAAAAGCCAAATGATGATTTTTCCCATGCTGGAGGAGCAGATGGGTGTTATTTTCTCAACATACTCACAGGCATTGGATGCTGCTCCCCAGCTGGTATCCAGCAATCTCCTCCTTGAGAATCGTGCACTCTCCAAGGTAATTGCATGTTTTCCTGCACTGCTGGGTAGAGTTTTGATACAGAACCAAGAGTGGACAAACACCCCAAGGGAACTGCTTCTCCCACAGAGCTATGAGGAGGTGGTGAGCAAGAAGCAGAGTGGTGGTCACAGGGGTGGAGTGACACCCTGCTCTTCACAGCCGCACAGGTTGGACCAGGACACACAAATGCTTCCCACAGGTGAAGGGTATGAGCTACCACACGTATCAGATAGCCACCACTGGCAGATGACTGTCTTCTCTGGGTAACAAAACTGCCTGGGTGATCACAAAATACATGAGAAGAGTCTGGCTCATGGTTATCACCTTCTTCTAGAAAGAGACCTTCATATTTGTAGGGTTCCCATTGGGATCATTGCCTGGGGACACGACTGCTGTGGCATTTTCTAGCCTGAATTTCTTTTCCTTTAGGAAACCACCACTGCAGAGAAAAGTAAACTATTCCCAGAGATGTGGGTCTCACCACACGGTCACCCTCCTGTGACTGGTGAGCCCACAGCTGGAAATCATCTCACATTGGGGTGCTCTGCTAGGAAAGACTTGTTGACATGCACAAGTGGGAGAGAATGAGAATGATTCAAAGGTTGGAAAATGGTGTTATAATTAAAAATCACCCCTCAACCTCTTCTACTGGGCCAAAGATGTAACACAGATTTCAAATTTCAAATTCTTCAGTGGGGAGAGGAGCTCCAAGGGTGAATGACTTGGAGAGAGAAGGAAAAGGCAGACTGACAGCCAGCAAAGATAGACATGCTTAGGTGAAAAATAAAAGCCAGCTTTTAATAGTGAGGTAACTGATCATGGAAATAGCATGCCTGGGGGCACAGTGCATTTTCATCAGTTGGGGCCCTTAAATCAAGTCTTGCCATCTTTTCAGGGGTATTAAATAGAAGTTATGGGTTTGAGCTATAAATTATTGGTGAGAGCCTTTGTCCTCTGTTCAGCAGAAGGTCTGACCAGCAGTTGCAATGGTTCCTCATGGCCTGAAGTCCATGAATCCCTGCCCTTCATCTGCTTTCTCAGTCCAATGATGAGAATATTCACATCTTCCAAATCATACTTCCAAGAGAAGCTAAATTTCTTATGCATTGTCTTGAATTACTCTGCTAATAATTAGGGCTGGAATTAGCTGGGTCAAAAGTATCTGGCTGACCATCCAAGTCAAGGAGTTCCTTCACACTGGCAGGGCTGTCACCAACGCACCCTTCCAGGATGGTGGTCTTGCAGCAATGCTCCTCTTGCACCCTGCACCTGGGGACGTGGTGAAGATGCTACTCAGATGTTTGATGTCAACATGCCAGTTCTCTCTCTGTTTCACACACACACCTATATAGGCACATGGTAAACATTGCAAAGGAGGTGATTATGACAGGACATGCAGCCAGTCTGACTCGTTTTACCAAGAAAAGCTTGGAATATCTTGACGTGTCTTCTTGAAGAAGATCACAGAATCATAGGGGTGGGAAGGGCCCTGGAGAGCTCCTGGGGTCCAAGCCCCTGCCAAAGCAGCTCCCCAGCTCATATTGCACAGGGCGGCGTCCAGACGGGGCTGGAATCTCTCCAGAGATGGAGACTCCACACCCCCTGGGCAGCCTGTCCCAGGGCTCCCTCACCCTCACTGGGGAAAAGTTCTGCCCCAGGTTGCTCTGGAACTTCCTCTGCTCTGACTTGCAGCCATTGCCCCTTGTCCTCTCCCCACAGACACTGAGAAGGGGCTGGCCATTTCCCCTGCAGCCCATCCTGAAGATATTGAGAGACATTAATCAGGTCCCCCCTGAGTCTTCTTCTCTCCAGGCTGAACAGCCCCAGCTCACCCAGCCTTTCCTCACAGGGGAGATGCTCCAGGCCCTTCAGCATCTCCAGAGCCTCCTCTGGACTCTCTCCAGGAGATCCCTGTCTGTTTGATCCCAGGGAGCCCAGCACTGGACACAACACTCCAGGTGGGGCCTGAGCAGGGCAGAGCAGAGGGGGAGGATCCCCTCCTGTGACCTGCTGCCCACACTCCTCCTGATGCCCCCAGGATCCCATTGGGTCTCTTAGCCCCCAGGGCACAGCTTTCAGCCCACACCAGCTTCTCTGATCCTGAAGATATTTATAGACATTAATAAGGTCCCCCCCTTAGTCTTCTTAGAGCACTTCCTGAAAAATGGCATGGTTTATTGACAGAGATCAGCCAGCAGCAGGCAGAGAGATGGGGTTTATTCTAGTGAGTAAGAAAAAAAGCGTGAGGCTGGGATGAAATCACTGAACAACTCTTCACCTCCAGTTCTGCAGCCTCTGTGTTTGTGTGCACAGTGCCACTGAGGTCACAGTGAGGATTTCCAGAACAAGTGTCTTGTGAGAATTAGGGGTTTTTTCAAGGAAAGTGAGAGGAAAGCAAATTCTGAGCCCTCCAGCTCACTGCTTCCCCCAGCCCCACACCTCCTCCCTTGAGCATCTTTGCCCTCAGCAGTGGGCTGGCTGGGTGTTACTGCAACCCAGTGAGAAATTCTCTCATGCTTAGGGAAGGCATCACTGTGTTCCCTGGGCATAGAGCAAAGAAAGGAGTAAAGGAGAGTTTGTATCCAAATGCAGGGGACTGATGGGTGCAGGGGGGTGCTGTCTCAGGGTATAGTCCTGCCTGGTTCTGTAGAAGTTCACACTATTGCCCTGGGCTCAGATGGGCAGCAGTGCAGAGCACAGTCTTCAGACATTCATCAGAGTTCACATGGTTAACTGAAATATTTCTGCTCCTACAGCTTTAATTCATGCAGTGTAGTTCAGAAGCTTCTGATAATAAGACCTAATTTATAATTAGGCTTTATCAGTAATCAGTTAATTTATAGAACCCTAATTCTCATGAAGGTATTTCAGAGGCTTTGCTTATTATATTGTGGAGCTAATGCCCATAGACAACCAAATCACAGTGATAGGATGGAAACAAATTTCAGGGTAATCCTGCTCCATAACGACTCCAGTTATTTACTTCAAATCTCAGCCAGTGGGTGTAACACTCTGGATCATTATGCAAGCAGCCAGGGACAAGGGTAGTTCATTTGAACATGTCAGGAGTAGTGCACCAAGCACAGGTGCCCTTCCCTGTGTGTTTAGCCAGCTGTCACCTCCTGGGGGTTTCTGTGCTGCAACTGGGTCCCACACAAGGGAAGATGCTGGTGGGGAGAGATACAGCCAGGGCTGGATGGTGACAGATATCACCTCCAGGATCGAATCAACAGCCCAAGGAGAAGCACAGAAAGCTGCTCATAGGCTTCAGATCTGATGGTTCCAACACTGCCAGTCTGGATCTGTAAAACTTCACAACCATTCCCAGCTGGTGGGATATTTCTAGTAGAGCCAGTTCCCTCGATGGACAATACCACTCTCTTCTGGGTCTCTGGGGTGCATTCCCAAATTGTGCCAGCCTTTCCTACAACCACATCACTCTGTGAACCCATCTCCACCTGCACATCACCTCCATGCTTTCCGACCTGCCCACAGCTCTGACTCCTGTTTTCTCACCTGGATAGCTGCTCTCACATTGTTCCCTCCAATGTATTGGGAAAAACCTCTCCTGTTCCCTCCAATGTATTGGGAAAAACCCCTCCCTCTCTACCTCTCTGGGCTCTTTCAAATCACTTCACTGGCTATTCATGCTCGTTTCTCTTCCAAATGAAGCTCAATCCCCAAATGTTCTTGTTCTATACTGTATACTAATATGCTTGAAATGTATTAGGGCCCATGCCCTAACAAACCCAGACTGTTGCCTTGCAGTGCAACTTGGTTCACTGACACTTCTCCAGCCCTTAAGCCCTCAGAGAGCTCCTAGCCAACCGGTTTCAATTAAACTTCAATTAACATATCTGAGCAAAATCTTAGATCCTACAGCGCTGCCAGGAGGGCTGGGTTAAAGCATCAACATGAGCAGCTCACCCCTGGGCTCAGGGACTGTGTGGCCATGTGAAAACCTCACTGTGAGGAGCGTGGCCACCCCCAGCAGTGGCTGGGTCAGTGGCAGGGTTGATGAGAAACTCACCATCTCACCAGAGACCTGCAGAAATCCTGTGCTGGAGCATATGGCACTGTATGGCTGTTGCAGCATGGCACGCTCCTGCCTTCAGCCCCAGGAGGAAGAAGAGCCCTGGATGGGCAGTGAGCCTCCATCTGCATTTTCCAGTACATCCCTCTAGCTCCTGACTCAGGTTTGGTCTTGTCAGTGCCATCAGTTGTGTTTGTTTTACTCAAACTCCCTCTGTGAAGAGAGATTTCAGGAAGTCTGTCATGGCCTGAGCTCCACCAGCTGGGAGTCACCATCCACTTCGTCTTTCTTCAATGGGCACTTCTTTCCCCAATGTCCTTGTCCCATTCCACTGGCCCATGGGGGATTTCTACTCTCCACATGTGCAATGTCAGCACAGCTCACCCCATTGTTTCCCAGCCCCTGCCTTCTCCCTTTGAACTCCACCATCCCTCACTCAGATCCTTCCCACTCCCCAGGCCACTTCTAGGACAGGTTTCTTTCATCCTCAAATCTATGAGCCACCTTCTCCTGATGCCACATCAGCCAGTTCTTGTAATTGCAGAGCAGCTGCAGTCTGTTGTACTTTAATTAAAGTGTATTAGTAGTGGCATGTTATTGATTTACTATACATTTGCATTAGCTGAGTACTTTACACTCTTATCTGATGGGCAAAGGGTGGATACAGTGCACTGAGCCTCCCTGGTGAGATACAGATGCAGAAAGTCCACCTGAGTAGATCTGCAGAGTGCTGACTGGTAACCTGTGTTATTGCCAGCCACAAATCCAGATGATAAGGCATGAAGTTTGAAAAACAGCTTTATTTAGACTGGCAGAACTTTCCAATCAAAATCTTCCACATTTCATGCTTCTGTCTTGATTCCCTTACTTACAGGACAGAAAAATGCCTTGGCTTGTGCCCACTCACCCAGGGTGGGAACAGCCCAGCACAGTAAAATGAAGAGAAAAGGGCAAATTCATCCCCTCAGAGCAGGCTCATAGGGTGTGGAAACTGCAGGATTAAGGTCCATGCCTTATGGTCCTGTTAAGATACCTTCAGTAGGGAAACCTGGTCCTGTCCCCATCCAGGTGAGAAGGCAGGTCCTGTGTTCCAGCATGTTACTTCACCAGCAGCACAGCTTCACAAGAGCCAGCTTGGTACCACACCAAAAATGGAGCTCACTGCTTCCCCTTCCCATCCCAGAGCCTTTGCAGAGATGGGGACACTTCAGGCAATGTCTCCTCTCATCTAGTCAGTGTCCCCTCTCTTCTCCATCACACACAGCACTCAGCAGCCTATTGAAATGGCAAAGGGAGGGAGGGGACATGGCACATCTCAGGGAGCTCAGTGCACCACAGGTGAGACAAGTTTGGAAAGAGACAGTGTTGAGACTGGTCAGTCTGCTGTGATTTCAGTTCACAGCCAGGCTAGGGCATGCTGAGCAGTGGGTGGCAATCAGGGCTCTGTAAAGGGTCACAGCTGATCAGACCTGAGCACATGGAGCTCAGCAAGCCACATTTTACAGCTTTGGCTTGGTGCAATGGTCATCTGTTCATGCTAAGGCAAGCAGAAAGTCCTGGCCAACGTGAGCCAGCAGTGGCTCTGGCAGCTGGGAAGGGAGATGGGATCCTGGGCTCCATCAGCAGAGGGGTGGCAGCAGGGACAGGGAGGGGATTGTCCCTCTCTGCTCTGCCCTGGGGAGGCCCCAGCTGGAGTCCTGTGTCCAGAGCTGGGGCCCAACACAAGAGAGATGTGGGGCTGTTGGAGAGGGGTCAGAGGAGCCAGGGAGATGCTCAGAGGGCTGGAGCAGCTGCCCTATGGAGAGAGGCTGAGGGAGCTGGGCTGGGTCAGCCTGGAGAAGAGAAGGCTGTGGGGGGACGAATCAACTCTTTAGAAGGGTAGACAATGGCAGGACAAGGGGGATGGAGTGAAGCTGGAGGAGGGAAGGGTTAGATTGGATATTAGGGGGAAGTTCTTTCCAGAGAGAGTGGTGAGGGGCTGGAACAGGCTGCCCAGAGAGGGGGTGGGTGCCCCATCCCTGGGGGGGGTCCAGGCCAGGTTGGATGGGGCCCTGGGCAACCTTGTGTAGCTCCAGGCCTGGAGGTTGGTGGCCCTGCCTGTGGCAAGGGGGTTGGAGCTCTGTGACCCTTGGGGTCCCTTCCAACCCAGAGCAGTCTGTGATACTGTGATTCTGTGAACGTGGGATGCAGCTGTAGAGTTGATCTGCACATCCTTGTGGGAGCATGAGGTGGAAATGCAGCTGTTGGCCTACCCATGAACGTGTGGGCTGCCCCAGAGAGGCAGGGAGGAGCCCAGGATGCCACCAGGCTCCATCAGTCAGTGGGTCTGGCTTCCAGTGGGCGACCCCACAAGAGTCTGCACAGGGTTTCCAGTCCCACATACCCTGAGCACGTGCAGCAGCAGAGGTGAATCACAGTGACTCCTGCTCAGGAGAAGCACTTGTGCCCCACAGCAGGGTCTCCATATAGTCTTTAACATCTCAGCACAGGGCTTTTGGCTCCAGTGTGCCAGTGTCTCTGACTGGCACTTACACATCACCTGCTGTAGGTCAAACCTTTCCCTGCATGGCATCTCAGTGACAGCCTTCACAGCAGTCAGAGGGGGTTCTGAGCCAAGCAGCAGCACATGGCCATGCTCAGCACACTGGTCTCACAGCCCAGCAGAGCCACTTCTCTGGTCTCTGTCACAGGAGGTGCCCTGGCTGCCCTGCTGTGACTGACAGACCAGCACACAGACTGCTCCAGTACTGGAATGTTCCTCTCCTCCTGGCTGCTCTGAACATCCCAGCAACGTGATGAGCAAGTACCAGCAGTGCAACCACATCTCCCTGTGTGTGCAGAGCCTGGAATTCCCCATGCTTGGGCCAGCAAAGGCACTTCCCTGGAAAGAACCCTGAACCAGAGCAATGGCTTTTCTCATTAGTGTTAGAACTGATTGAAATTTGTATCCTAAAAAGCAGATTTATCCAGATCCAGAAGTGTCACAGAGCTGCAGAATTTTCAATAGATATTTGGGGGTTGGTGAAGTACTAGAAGAAAATTTAAACTATTTTTTTCTGTTTAAATTTATTACTAATAATTACCACACAAGGCCATTTTTCATCTACTGGCAAAGGTGTTTTTTTTAACATTTTTAATTTTTTAAAATTTAATTTTCTTTTCAGAAGGACTCCTCATTTACAGGCTTAATTTAGACAAGTTGCAATATAGCATTCATCCACAGAATGCACCTTGTGAAATCCAGCATCCACTGAATGCAAAGCTAAAGTAACAGTAGTCTAGAAATTTGCCAGAGATTTTTTGACTTTTAAAACACCAAAAGGCACTTTGCAGGTGGAATTTACTTGTCTGTCCTCTTCTAGTTACCATGTTTCCCTGTACACTGCAGCACTTGCATTTCACCTTCGCTGGTGTGCTTCAATTTTAAGAAGACAAATGTGTTAACGTTCTCCAGTCAAAGAGAGAAAACACAGCAATTAGCTGTGTGCCTGGGCATGGCTCAGAATCACAGATTCACCAGGTTGGAAAAGACCTTGAAAGATCATCAAGTCCAACCATCCCTGTCATCTGCTAAACCACATCCCTGAGCACCTCATCTCCCCTTTTTTAAACACACCCAGGGAAGGTGACTCAGCCCCTCCCTGGGCAGCCTGTGCCACAGCCCCACAACTCTGCCAGGGAAGAACTTTTCCCTCCCATCTGCTCTGACCCTGCCCTGGCACAGCTTGAGCCCATTGCCCCTTGTCCCATCTCCTGTCCCCTGGCTGAAGAGACCATCCCCCACCTCTCTGCACCCTCCTGGCAGGGCAGGGGAGGTGGAGAGAAGGTCTCCCCTCAGCCTCCTCTTCTCCAGGCTGAACACCCCCAGCTCCCTCAGCTGCTCCTCAGAGGATTTGCCCTCCAGCCCCTTCCCCAGCCTGGCTGCCCTTCTCTGGACTCACTCCAGGACCTCCATGTCCTTCTGATGGTGAGGAGCCCAGAACTCCTACCCGATGCAGCTGCACCTGTCCCAGGGCCACCCGTGCGCTGCCGGGGTCCCTGTGCAGAGCAGCCTGCTGTCAGCTCCAGTAAACAGCAGGTCACACATTGATCTGGAACCACATTTCTGCTTCCAGTGACACCGAGTTGTTCTTGCTGCTCTGGGGTGACCAGCATCCCTGGGAGTTGCAGCCTTTGAGCTCTCCATCAGACTCACCTCAACCCCTGGTGTCTGGTTCTGGGTGCCTGGAGAGGCAACATGACCCCCCCCCCATTGCTCAGGGGGGCTGGGGCAGATGGGGGGTGTGTGCCAGTGTACCACCCCAGGGCTCAGTAACTGCACAGCTGAACAGAATCAGGGCTCATGGTGCTCACTGTACCTTTACCAAGGATTTTTCTATTTCCTTAGATGGTCAGGGAGAGCATCAGCACAAGATGCAGCACGGGAACAGTTCAACCACCCACAGGACCCCCCAACCCCTTGCTGCCCTCACAGCCACATCTCCAGCAAGGCCCAATATGGTTTCTGTCATGCCAGGAGGGTTTGCAACTCCCAGCCCAGAGCAAAGCACCAACTCTCACCAACAACTCCCAGGGCAGGACCATGCTCCTGGGCTGCAGCTGTGTACACCTCCCAAAACCAGCCTGGGAGAGGAGCCAAGGAGCCCTTGTCTACATGAGCTCACAGCCCAAGACCAGGGACAAACCCCATGGTGACTCAATGCTGACTGCTGCTCTGGTCCCTGCATGCATGGCAGAGAATCATGGCATCACAGAGCAGTCTGGGTTGGATGGGACCTTGGAAATCATCTTGTTCCAATCCCCTTGCTATGGGCAAAGACACCCACCACTAGACCAAGCTGCACAAAGCCCCATCCAGACTGGCTTTGAACACTGCCAGGGAGGGGCCATCCACAACTTCCCTGGGCAGCCTGTGCCAAGGCCTCACCACCCTCACAGGGAAATATTTCTTCCTGACCCAGGGTTAAGCTACATCCCATGAACATCACAGCCTTGATCAACAAGCCCCTCAACTGAGGAAAGCTGACCTTAGACTCAAGGAGGCCTCCTAAAAACAGTGGGGCAACAACATCATCTCACCTAGATTAAATGTATGAGGGTTTGTGGCTGGTCTGGGAGTGGACACCAGCTCTGTAGGTAACTTTGTGCACTGGTACAGCACTTCTGCTTCTGGCCAGGGTGGTCTGAGCATGAGCTGAATGTTTGACAGCTTTAAATCTCCAGGATTTCACATGCACCTTCTGCCTTGGGGGAACAATTCAGCACAGAAGTGAACCCCACCCCACTGGAAAATCCCAACACACCTTGGGAAGTCCCATAGAGCAGGTAATCAGCAAAAAAGCTGGTGGACCTGCCTGTGCAATGCCACTGTGTAGAGTCCTCTCTGCCCAGCAGGCACCCTGCCCACCCTGGGGCAGCCTCCTGCCCACACACACCCACAGCATTCCCATGCTTACTGTGTGTTGATGTTCAACTGAGTGGGCAAGGGGGGGGCCTCAAGCAGCATCCAGAGCTGCTGCCTGCTCCCTGTGATGTGACTCAAGTCCTCACAGGGCTTCCTCACACCTTGGGCATCTCATCCCTGTGGTGGCCTCTTGCTGCCCAGCTCCTCCTTCCTTTTCACAGGTCTGTCAGTGCAGAGTCCAACTCCATCTAGTTTGCAGAGATATCAATGAAGTGACAGTATTCAAATGCTCAGACACTTGTAAATAAACAAATCTCCAGGGTAATTCAAAAGAAAACTGAAACAAGAGAGAGTTGGCCTATATTAATCTCCACTAGTTCTGTATGTATGCAGACACCCGTTTCCATAGGGGAGCTGTTTCACTGGCTGACACAGATGAGCTCAGTATCTCAGTCCCTGTTCTTTGTACAGATGTGGCAGCTGTTTTCAGGTTTGGGGAGTTCAGAGTTATCTGCTCCCACACCTTTGTTTAAATTGATTTGCAGTGGTGCTTGACTGACCTCACTGCATGAAGAAGCTCAAAGAAAATAAAAACATTAGACCTTTGTTAGGAGATCTGAACCAAGCATCCTCCACACTGTGAGCATCACCCATCCTACCACCTGGAGCAAACTTCAGCCTGTGCTTCACCTGTGTCCATTACCACAGAGTCCTTTCTGCTTTGTGGGTGCAGGGACACGTGTCCTGCTGCCCCAGTGAAGCCCAGACCAGGAGCGTAGAGTGGAGCAGCTGGCAGGCTTGTGACAGACACAAAAACAGGCTGGGTGAAGCACCCAGCTAGAAACTCTGCTGGGACACTTGTGCTTACAGAAGCACAGAATCAGAGACTCACAGGGGTGGGAAGGGCCCTGGAGAGCTCCTGGGGTCCAAGCCCCTGCCAAAGCAGCTCCCCAGCTCATATTGCACAGGGCGGCGTCCAGACGGGGCTGGAATCTCTCCAGAGATGGAGACTCCACACCCCCTGGGCAGCCTGTCCCAGGGCTCCCTCACCCTCACTGGGGAAAAGTTCTGCCCCAGGTTGCTCTGGAACTTCCTCTGCTCTGACTTGCAGCCATTGCCCCTTGTCCTGTCCCCACAGACACTGAGAAGGGGCTGGCCATTTCCCCTGCAGCCCATCCTGAAGATATTGAGAGACATTAATCAGGTCCCCCCTGAGTCTTCTTCTCTCCAGGCTGAACAGCCCCAGCTCACCCAGCCTTTCCTCACAGGGGAGATGCTCCAGGCCCTTCA
>VZTU01003667.1:14044-26979 GCA_013400835.1 Zapornia atra | reverse complement strand
CGGCCGATCACCCCGCCGGGCACGCGCCAGCCCCGCGCTCTGGGACCACCGCCCGGGGTGGGAGGGTGAGGGGCTGCCGCGTGCGGCCCCTGCGCGCGGGGGCGCGTAGCCGTGGGAGACGGCGGGGCCGCGGATGCGCGTGCGAAGGCGGCTACCCGCTTGCCCCGCCCGTCACCGCAGGCACCCGTCGCACCCCACGGCTCCGGGGGCCNGGCGCGCCGCGCCTCACACGCCGGTTTTTTAACGCAGGCGCTTGCCCCGCCTTGGGCCGCGGTTCCAGTGGGAACTCTTGCCCTCGCGCCCCGAGGAAGCGGCCGTAGAAGCCCTCACGGGGCTCAGCGGGAAGGCGGGGCTCTGCCGCCCCACGGCTCCGCTGAAGGGCCCGGAGCTGCGGCATGCAGCATCCCGGGAGCGCAGGACCTGAGCAGCTATTTCTGGTGACTGGGAAAGCGACGTACCTCGGCAGATCCGCCTGTAGAGGCTAAAACCAGGATGCGATGGGGAGAGGGGGAACGCGAGGGTTTTTGTTTCAGAAATCCAACGCGGAGATGGGGCACAACAAGCACCTCAGTGCACTCCACCATGCTTCCCGCAGCCCCTTTCTCGGTTCCACATGGATGTGCACCTCCTCTTAAGGCAGTGGTTGTTTGCAAAGGAATTTGGGAATCACCTTTGCTTGTTTCCAGCACACCCCAGCACCGTAGTGGTAAGCTAGAGACAGTAGAAGAGAAAGGAAAAAAATAAAAGCCACAAACCATTAAAAGATAGACCATGCCAGCCCCCAGCTTCTCAAAGTATGTTGGGTTTAAGCCAGTGTTGTCCCCATCAGATAAATTCAGTTTGGAGTTAATCCCTCAGGGGAAAACCACCACCAGCACCGCCTCCCCAGTGGAGCTCTGGGTGAAGCCAACCAGATGGGGTAAACCACCAGTTTTGCAAAGCAAAAAGCAATGTCGGGTGCTCCCAGGAAACAGTGTTTTTTCCAACACTTACTAACATCATTCTTCAAGCTGAGCCTCCAAAAGCACCATGTCTCTCCCCATGCGGTACATTGCCTAATCAACATCTGAGACACTTTATATCTGCAAAGCCTGCAGCAAAAAAAAATTACTCAGAGCAAACAGGAGAGGAAAAAACATGGCCAATTTTAAGTACCAGTCCACCTAGTGCAATCACACCATTTTTAACCCTGCTGAGAAAGAGCTCAGAGGCATCCTGCTGGTGTCCTAGGATGGCTAACTTCACACACCCTGTCTCACTGCATGCCACCCACTGCTGGGCTGCACAGCAGCCCTGTGCTCAGCATGCTCCACCACTAGAATTGCCTCAGAGGCTGCTGGACCTTCACTAAAGGTCCCCCAGCAAGCTGATTCACAAGTCTCCTCCCTGCTTGCTTTCAGCAGCCAGACTTCCCCATGGTTCCCAAACACCAAACCTCTTCCCTAATGTGCTCCGCTGCCTTCAGCACACACACACAAAAAAAGGGGGTAAGAAGGCCCCCTCCTCGATTTGCCCCAAAGATTTTTCCTCTGCACACAACAAAATTAAGGCAACATGAAGAGCTTCTATATAAAAGAAATACAAAAATCTGAGCCCAGCAATTAGCACTGCTGTTACTGAAGCTTAGATGATAAATCCACTTTGATGAAACGAGAGTGACTGGCAAGGTAGTTTATGCCAGAGGAGGACCTGCAGATCTTCAGCCTTTCTTTTCCTGGACCATCACAGCAATTTTCCCCTCATCCTGAAGTCACAATACTCTTGTTCCCATTGCTTCTGCAGGAGCAATACTTGCACCAGCATGGAAGACTGAGTGCTGCCAACAAGCAGAAAGTGTGTGTTTTGGTCTCACATCCTTTCTCCCCGTAACAACCCACCTGTTGAAGGGTAAGGAGGCTCCCCCTTACCTTGTGAGCAGGACAGCAGGAAGCTCTGGGCTTCTGCTGCAGGTTTTGGGCTTCTCACTGTGCTCAGGGAATAGGTGATCAGTGCAATGCAGCATCTGCTCCGCTTCCAAAAGCGGTAGCCAGTAAGGGGTTAAATGCAATCAATAGCTGTAAATAAAAGTAAAAAGTTGTTTTGGCATTGGCTTAAGTGCAAGAAATAACACAGAAAAAGTTACTTTTACTCCTTAGAAGTCTCTCAAGTTGTCCACAGGCTATTTTTAAACATAACGTATTTACCCATTTTTTAAAATGCTGTCAGTCTCCTCCAAATAAGCAAACCTATTTAATTTCCTTGTAGAAGAGTGTCCAGAAAGGAACAGGAAGGCTTTGCCAGTCCATGCCACTCTGATTAAGTTGCATTAGGCTCTCTGCTGAGGTTGCTAGCAAGCTGCTGCCTGCCATGGCACAGGCCTCTTCATTGCAACAGCACAACTGCATTTGAGTAATTACTGTATAGTAAAGCACCGGCCTCCACCTGCAGCTCCCTGCACCAGCCAGCACGCCTTACCTGCGAGCTGAGGGGCTGCTCCAGCTGCAAGATGCAAGTAAAACATCAGTGTTTCAGCAGCAGCTCTGGACATGTAGCACACCAGCCCCCATGCCCCTTGGGAAATGGGCGGTGAGAAGGGGTAGCACATTGACCTCCTCAGATCACTCCAGTCCTCACCCTCGGGGATGGGGGAGGGTCAAACAGCGCAGGTCTCACCGACCCCCAGAAGTAGACACCCAGCCTGCTTCCTCAGCCAAATTTCAACTCACAGCTTTGAAATTCAATACATCGTGGACAGGTAGGCATTGGAAGGAACCTCTGGAGATCATCTAGTTCCACACCCCTGTTAAAGCAGGATCCCCTAGAGCAAGCTGCATGGGATCACCTCCAGACAGGTATTGAATGTCTCCAGACAAGGAGAGGGAAGAGCAAGGGGCATCAGGAGAAACAGTTCAAGCGGACCCACAAGCACAAGGTGGCGGTGGTGCTCATCCCCCGCAGGAGCACTCATGGGGTGGGGGTGGGAACCTGAGCACCAGAAGCATCCCTCTCTTCCTCAGGTGAATTCCAAGGATGATGTGCTCCAGCCATAGTCCCCCAGGATCTCACCCCTCCCAGCAACCGCAACAGAGCAAGCAGTGCTTCCCAGTAGTTGCTATGGCAAACACAGGATGCTGCTGTTGCAGCTCAGTGCAGTATCAGGTTTTGCCTGATCAGAAACACAGAGGTTGAAGCATTTTTTGGTCATCCTTGCTACTTATCAAGAATTCCACTTAAAAATTTAAAAACTAACCATTGCCCTCTGAGGGAAAGCAGTGGCAGCAAGGGACCGGCACATTGGCTCCTCTTACTTGACCACAGAGCTCCAGGCACCCACCCTGGACCCAGGCCAAGGATGGCACCCTCCTATGTGGTTCCTGCAAATGTTTTCATTCAATTAGTTCTTTTAGGAGGCCCCATGCTTCACTGAGCATTAATTTCACCTAATTATGTCTGACCGCTGAACAGCAGATAAGCAGCATCATTTGAATTTTGTAGGTTTGGAGCCAGGCTGTCTCGCTGGAGATGGATGGGGTGCACAACGTGCCCACTCGTATTTGGCTTGCATACCCCTGCTGTGACTCAGGCCCAAACAAGTGCTCAGAGGAGCCATAGGGAGGTTTGTCTCTGCACAGTGTGCGGAGCATGGCACACAAAGGACGCGTGTGCACTGATTTTATTCCACTCCACCCTGCCACCAGTACCACAACAGCCAAACCCTCTGATAGAGACAAGCGTAGCAGCTAATCTAGCAACATGCATTTCTCTCCTTCAGGGAAAGGAGAAAAAGTGCACGGACAGCTGACAGGCAAGAGATTACACAACCAGGCTGTAAAATGAAGCGTGATTATATTTTAGCCATTGTTCCAACCCATCCTTGCCCGTGGAGCTCATGCCCTTGTGCAAAAGTATTTGCTGCCTCGCTGAGCAGATGCATCTCACCAGGGCCTGCCCAGAAGGACGACAGGCAAAGAAGCACAGTTTCAATGCAAATAACCATGTGTACCACGATCAGATTTGGGAGAAGGCTTGGCAGTGCTGCCTGCCCTCGTTACTGCTGCTCAACTCCAGCAGGGCTCGGGTCAGGAGGGGTTTTGCTAACACAAGCCCACCTAGGCTTCTATTAAGGTTTAACCTGTGAAGTTCAATGCTTCCGTGTTCTGTGCGCACACCACACAGCTAATTGCATATTAAAAACTCTATACACCCAGTTACTCCACAGGTAATATTGCAACAGAGGAACAATTTGACAATTGGGGCCATAAGGCAACCTGTGTGGGAAAAAACACTTCCAAAGATACAGGTAGCTGTAACAGCATTTATTGCCACATCGCCACGCTCGCTATAAAATAAAACCCTTCCCCCCTCTTCTGCAAGTGGATTGTGAACGATAAACTAAGTCTGCCACACAAACTGTCCAAATAGACCAACGTGCACCCAGGGGCCAAAGGAATCCCGTTCCCTGGGCATTAGTGGCAGAGAAGGGCTTCCCCTGGCCCCCCCCAGGGAGGGGTCTTGCTGTGGTTGCCTCCCTGCATGAGCAGGAATGCCGCTGAGCCAAGGTGGAGGTATTCTAAACACCGACATCGAAGCCATACTTTGATGGACAGGCAGAGACTCGCTCCTTCACCTGTCCAGGGAAGAACAGGAAAGACTACCAGGAGCTGGGCCACAAATGGCTGTCCTCCCCAAGCCCGCTACCCTTAAAAATAAAAATCTATTATTGCCAACAAGGAGTTAAGACCGCCCCCTTGCACCACGGGTAAGGTGAATGAATTTTTTTAGGCTTGGTCTTGTTGTGTAAGGGAGGAGCTGGTTTGTAAGGAAAGGGGAAGGGGCAGACCTGGATATACAGTGTCTGAGGTATGGTTGGAAGAAAAAAGTGCAGCAAAAAGGAGATGCAAAAAAACTAGAAATAAAAGAGAACTTAATAGGTTGGCTCTGAACATATCTCCTGTCTGAAAAGGATTGTCAAAAGAGTCAGTAGTGAAAATAAGGTAAGAAACATATGTTTGTTGTAGAGGTACCTTTCTGCTTCTTACAACAACAGAAAATTAACCTGAGGTCCATCAAGTGTTTTCTGTTCACCACAGGAATACTCTTTGGAAAGCCCAAATTACATTGTCCCAGCACACTCCTCCAAGGATGCCGTCTGGTTTGCAAATTGAAGAGAAGACCCTGAGTCCAACACAGGTACCTGAAGCCTCCCTGCATCCATCTGAAGGTCTCCCTGCTTTGGGTCTCTCCCATGCCAGCATCCCTGATACGGCACGCTACCCAAAGCGAAACTTTAGCCG
This sequence comes from Zapornia atra, assembly GCA_013400835.1. Classification (NCBI taxonomy): domain Eukaryota; kingdom Metazoa; phylum Chordata; class Aves; order Gruiformes; family Rallidae; genus Zapornia; species Zapornia atra. The sequence goes on along the minus strand of VZTU01003667.1, from coordinate 21,706 downwards.
GTACTTGACAGGGCCTGGGTTTTTCCGAGGTGGAGATGGGGCGACCTTCGGTTTTGGTGGTGGCAAGGGCTTCTTTTCAGGGAGGGTCACGGTGAAGGCAAGCTCAGGGGGCTGGGACTGCCGAAAGCGGGGGAGGAAGTGTGTGGAGACGTGCTGGGGCCTGGCACGCGGGCTGCAACCCCGCTTGGCTTTGCCCCGCTTGTTGAGTGCCACGTACCACTGGCGACCTGAGCGTGGGCTGCGGTGGATGGCTGAGGCATAGGTGTTGTAGCTGTTCTCTTGGAAGCGCTCCCGAAACTGGCAGTCTGCCGTGAACCGGGCCTGCGGGGACAGAGCCAGGGACACCGTTAGCTAAGGGATGGTTTGACCCTGCCCTGTCCTGTGACATGTGCTGGGTTTTTAAGTCTTCTGAAACCATGTCCAAAGAAGCAAGCAGCAATACAGGTCACCTGGGAAACCCTCCCCAAGGCTGTCAAGTACCCAGCAAATTGGAAAATCCCCACTGCAGATACTTACAGTAGCTGCTTGTCACCCAATTTTGGACTTTCTTGGAAAAACAACAGGCTTGGTCTGCCCCAGCAGCATCCTTCCTCCCTACCCCAGCTCTCCTCCCGCCCTTTCTGCTGACAGGAAGGAGGACACCGTTCCTTCCATACCCCCTGTGCTGCAGCCCTGCCAAGGGCCCTGGGGTTGAGCCCCTGCTCCACATACCTTCTCACCCTTGCATCCCTCGCTTGGGCACTGAATCATCGCTTAATAATCTGGAAAGGCAATTTGCATGCAGATTTTCATTGCTTCACTGAACATGCTTTTGACTGTATTGGATTTTTTTTTCTTCATCTTAAATGAACTCAGGGCATTTTGTCCCTTGATAACCTGCAGAAATTACTTGCAGCCCAACATCGCCTCATATAAATAGGGCAGCCACACAGATGGGGGAAAGGCTTCCTGAGAGGGCAGGCCAAATGCTGCCATAACAGCTCCTTCTTATTGTCATGGAGTTGGAAGAAAAATTTAAAAAACCCAAACACACCCATGCAGAAATACAAAAATAGGAGCATAATCCTCATGGCCACGGGACACCTGGCAGCAGCCCCCATTAGCCCCTCGGAAGTCCTCTGCCATGCTTTAGTCTGACCATTAGTGTGGTACCTGGTGCCCTGAGAGCTTCTCCAGCCACGCTTGGGGCACCACAGCCTGATTGCAAAGCAAAATGCATCAGCACTACTGATGTAAAAGGGATGCTGAGCTCTCAACCTTCAAAAGCCCCAGCAGTGGAGAAAACAAAACCCCCAAGGGATGCTTCACAGCCACGCAGAAGGCCCAACAGGCTGGGAACATTTTTCAACTCCTGACTTAAGCAGAGGACTGGAGTCCTGCAATACAAGTGACAAGAGTCCCTGACGCACAATGCAACTTTTTTTTTCCCTAGCACTTTGAATTAAGTCTCCTTTTGCACTTTGCTTGAAAGAAACATTACCTTGTGACTCAGTTTTGCTCTCCCTGTCTTTTATGCATCTTCAATGCTGCACCGCCCATACACAAACATTCACCTTCCCAAGGGAAGGCTTTGCTGACTCCTCATTGCTCTCTGAAGCCTGGTCACATGCAGCTGTGCTCGGGTAAGATAGCCACACACGCACCCCCCAGCCTTTGCACAGGGAGGTTTTAGGGTTGAACAAGGTGCCAGTGTACTCCTGAAATGGTGCTCAACACAGATGGGGCCTTTCTGGGACCCTGAACTACCTTTTCCCATGGAATTTAGGCTAATGGCAAGAGCAGGCTTTTTCAGCATTGGAGATGAAGTTGTCAGCCCTGCTCTGGGCATGGAGGGACCTCATTACAGCCTTCCAATACCTGAAAGGAGCGTATAAACAGGAGGGAATTCAACTTTTTAAAAGGGTAGACAATGGCAGGACAAGGGGGAATGGATTAAAGCTAAAGGAAGGAAGGTTTAGATTAAACATTAGGGGGAAGTTTTTTACAGAAAGAGTGCTGAGGGTCTGAACAGGCTGCCCAGAGAGGTCAGGGATGCCCCGTCCCTGGAAGTGTTCAAGGCCAGGTTGGATGGGGCCCTGGGCAACCTTGTGTAGATCCAGGCCTGAGGTTGGTGGCCCTGCCTGTGGCAGGGGGGGTGGAGCTCTATGATCCTTGAGGTCCCTTCCACCCCATGCCATTCTGTGATTCTGTGGAGGCTTGCCACAACCGAGGAGCCGAAACCGGCTCCCCCAGGCTTCACAAGTGCTGCCGTGGATAGGTGAAAACGCTCATGCACTCACATACCGATGGGTGAGCTCGCCGCTGCTCTGCTCCTGCAGAACCCGAATCAGGGTTTCCACTCTGGCACGGCGCTTTGGGGGCAATTCCATCCCGCAAGGGAACGTGGCAGACAGAGTGCTGCCCAGCTCCCCATTTGGAGCACCACAGGAGAAGGTCCTGCTTAAAGTAGTTCTGGGAGCATTGCTGCCTGAGTGTCAGAGTTGCATTCCCTACGAAGTGGGATTTGGGGAAGTGAAGAGGGTCCCCAGACATGGAGGGACACTGTGGACTGTCGGCACAGGGAAGGAGGAGACCTGCATCTGGCATACAAGGAAGGAAGCCCTCACCCCAAGAAACAAACGTTAGCCATCACTCTGACAGACTTCAGACCCTCATCTCAGCAGCCACACCATTCCAAGCAGGGAAAAGGCATTTTTCCCAGCACAGGGCAGGCAGCACAGTCACAGTACACTGTCTGACCGCTGGATCTGCTCTGTGGCAGCTCCAGAGACAGCCATGATAAGCAATCTTCACCTCAAAGTTCAAAACCCAGTTCAACAGACAGCTGTTGCAGTGAGGACCATGGTGTTTGGTCAACTCGGAACAACTCCTGAGAAGGAAGAAACCTCCCCTCTGGGGTCGGTACCAGCCCCTGCCAAGACAGACACCAAACCCTGTCCCACCCATTCCACTGTAAAAAACGTACAAACAGGGGACAAAGGATTTAACACTGAGGAAAAAGCCATCTGTGCATGCAACTGATAATTGCTGGGATTACTGTCATTTTCTGAAGCTGGTGGCTCTAAAAACAAACTGCTTGGTAATTTAATTAAGTTGCCAGAAAAAAAAAAAAAAAAAAAAAGGAAAAAAATTGAAAAAGGAGGAGGGCTGCTGTAAAGCACCAAGCTGCGATAAAGCTGGGCTTCAAGAGATGGTTTTGAAGGAGCCCAAATTCCTGCTGGAATTACTTTTATCTGTGGTTCAGCACAAAGTCACCGGCGTGACTCCCATATCAAAGCCCTGCACTGAGTGACGGGCACAGGATGCGCTTTGTACTGCTCAAAACTCATTAGGCCATGAAATAACTTTATCCTGCCAAGGCAGGAAAGAACAACAGATGCTAGGTTTGCATTATCGGTGTCATTTAGCCCAGCAATCTTGAGACATTTGGGTCAAGTTTCTACAAATTTGTGGCTTTCATCCGAGCAGGTCATCATGTGTCCTCACCCCGGCTCTGACCCGTCTAATTGAGGTTCCACTCCAGCACTGCCCTTTGTGTGCTGACAATTAACCATACACCAATGAGGTTTGATTTAATTTCTGCCCGCACCAGGGCATAAATCAAAGCTTCAGCTCAAATAAGGGCCCCATTGTATGCTGTGAGGGAGGGGAGGGTCTGGAGGGCCCAGGGATCATGCTCCGCCTGCTTCCCTCTCCTCTCTATCCTTTACCTTTTCACTGCTCTCCTCCTGCTCTGCCCATTTCCTCCTCTGTCTCATTCCCTCATGTTTTCCTCTGCACAGCCATTGCCCCTTTTCCCAGAAACTGTTACCGGTCCTACTTTGTTTCCTAAAATAAGCAACCACATGCTCACCCTTGAAGCATCATTAGGTTTCAGGAGCAACACTCCAATAAGACTCAAGGTAGAGAGAGTTGAGTTCATAAATCTCACTCAAAGGTGATCTGCGGGCTCAGGCAGTGCAAGAACATCCACTTCCCAGCCGTGAGGTTTGGCTCATAACTGGAGGGCTGGCAATTGGTTTTTCCCTCTTCCATGCTATCAGCCCTGAATGGGCTCTGTGGAAACAAACTTGGGTCATCCAAGATGCTGCCTTAAAAAATGCCCTCCGTTGGGTGTGGCATTTATACAGACCTTTAACAGGGGTCAAATCTCTTGTAAGCACGGTAGTTAATTTGTTTAAATGAACCTCAGAACTAATGCGAAAAATTAGGAAGCAGCATCTTAAAGTTGAAAAAAGCAGTGAAATCAACTTACAGGGTCCATTCAATGCAAAAATCCTGAGAAAAGGACAGTTGGACCTGCAAGATGCCCCAGCCTTCCAGGAAGACAGCCCGCAGAAGCAAAAGTTAATGGGGGTTTTCCTACTCTAGTTGCAACACTTGACATGGGCCAGACCTAACCTGGCCAGAGTGCTTTGTGCAGCCGCATGCTCTCACTGTGGGACGTCTCTCCCCCATGCACGAGCCCAGCTAAAACTGCAGAGCCACAGCCCCTTCCCTGCGCACACGGGCGCAGGCAGGCTCCCGGCGCCATGCGTGCTGCTCTCCAGGAGACATTTGGCTAAAACAGTCTGTGCGATCTGCTGCAGAAGTTGCTAAAAATAAACCGGCGATGCTCTAAGAACAAGTCCTTTTGATGCAAATACCCAACTGCAAAAAAGAAAGCACGCAGCACTTTTCCTGGTCAACGGCAGCAAGCAGACACAGGCCTTCGGGCCTTGTAGCTCCACCTGTTCCCTATCTGTCTGTGCGGTGCCATTGCCACCCCGCATGGAGCCCTCCCGGCAGCCACGGGGCTCAGCACACCGGAGCCTTGCCCTGGAGCACTGCTGCCATGTGCACACGAGGGTGTCACCAGGCCTTAAATAAACAATACATACTGATAAGCGGGGGGGTTTACTTACACTTGCATGGAGTTTTCCTTTTTTTGACATCGCTAAAAATTTGTTGCTGAAAACTCCTCGTATTCCTACAATCCCCTGAGACACCGCAAATATTTCCAAAATACCTAGGATGACAGAAATCCCAAAATAAATCACAGTTCTTTCCACATCATTGTGACAAAGAGAAAAAAAACCAAAACTAAAAAAAGCAATCTAATAGGTTGCATTTCCTCTCCACATGACCCTGCTCCTCAGCTCCCTGCCTCCATGCAGGACTCCTGTTCCATCCCTCCACCAGTGGAGGGACCTATCTTGACTCTGGGATGGCTACAGGGTGGTGGGGTTTTTTGTTTGTTTTCAAAAAAAGCTGTGTTTTAAAGGACAATTCCTGACTTGGCTGTGACAGAGCAAGTTCAAACCTGGGGAAATCCCTTTTAAGGGCCAGAACAGCCCCCCGTGCCTACATCCAGCCTGCTGAAGTCAGCTTTGCCCATCCTCCTCCTGCACACACCTGACTCGAGAAATAAAAGTGTGACACACATCACTTGGGACTAGAAATAGCAATAATGGTTTCTTAACCACCCTCCTCACAGCAGGGATCAATGAACAGGGCACTACACAGCCCAGCCATAAGAAAACAGCAGTTTTCCCCCAAACATTTTTTTTCCAAGTGCAACTGGGCTCTGGCCCTGGTGGTGCGGGTGTGGCCAATAACTCATCTTACAGTAGAGGTTCAACCTCTGAGCATCATTCAGCAACAGCACTGACATGTTTCACTTACCCACACCATGCAGTGTTCCCCCCGGGACAGAGGAAGGGTGGCGGCAGGCGGCCCCCCCAGCCCCCCACCCACAAGGAAGAAGCACCAGGTCCCCAACACACACCCCCCACATTGAGATGAAAGTGTTGCTAACCCCAGCTGCAGCCCTAGGGTAGGACCAGGGGGGTCTCAGTGGCCTCAGACCCAGAGGAAGGAGTCTGCAAGAGCATCTCTCTCACCCCAGCAGAGGGCCACACGGATCAACATGCCAAGAGCAAACATGAAGCCGCTGTTAAATCCCTGGGGCTGGGAGATCAGATCACCACTTCCCATGGTTATTTTAAGGAATAAGAGCAGAAGAGCAGAAGAGCCTGGAGGGTACCTTGGGGGTCTGGCAGGCTGCCCCTCGTCACCCCGTATGCCCCAGGGGTAGTGACTGCCAAGAGCCATGGAGTGGCACAGACCCACTGCAGCAAGGCACATAACCCTCTCCAGCAAGGCACATAACCCTCTCCAGCATGCTCCCTGCCTTCAAGGGCACCCCAAAACCTACTGACCTTAGGAAGGGTGGACATGCTGGCTGGGAGACATACTCCCAGTTACTGGTGTTCCCCGGGGTCAAGCCAAATTTTCCAGGGACCAAAGCTGGGGTTTCCCAGCCAAAAGCCACTATCTTCCCCACAGGGCCAGCTCCTCAGGGCAACACTCCAGCACAGATCCCCTGCCACCAGCACGTGGTATCTCAGGGCAGGGCTGGCTCTCCTCCGAAGTGCAGAGCTGGAGCTGCTGTTGCCTTTCCAGGGAGAAAATCTCCAAAGAGGAAGAAGCTTCACATAACCCAAGTCCCTGCGATACAGCTGTGGCATTAAAGGCAGTGCACATCTCTGCCATGCCGCTGCAGGATAGGGTCAGGGGAAGCATGGCACAAGCAGCCCCTCTAAACTCACATCTCCCAAAATATCCCCAGCATTGAAGCCCCATTTTCCCATCCACCTTCTCCGCAGTCCCTAACTCCCTCCAGGCCACGCACCCTCAGTGCTCCTCAAAACCCCAAGCTCTATTTCTGGCCTCCCAGCATGGATAGGTCTTTCACAGAACACAGCACAGACCAGGGCCTCAGTTACACAGTCCAGACTCAGTATGGACTTTGCTTGATGTGTACGACCAGCAGCTGGAGCCATGCAGGCTGCCAGGGCCACCTCAAGCCCTTTAAGTGATTTTGCATCCCTGCCTGCCATTTCATTCTCTCTAACAGGATATCACAGCAACTCCGACCCAAAGGATAAGCCATGAGTTAGCACAGCTTTCTCTCAGGGGAACGTCAGCCTCAGTCCTATTTTTAAACTGAATATATCCTATCACTGTGCAGGAAGAATGAGAATGCAGAGGGAAGAATAGAAAAGTTACAAGAGAAAAGGCCAGAAAAGGGGTGCAAGAGAGAGCCCTGGTGCAGCATCCATCCCTCCCATTACCCCAGCAAGATGCTGCGGTGGGAGCACGAGCCTCATGCCTTCACATCGACCCCCACAGACTCTGCTCCTTGAGGCAGACAAACCCCATGGGTGGCACTTCCCAAAGCAAGCAGGGCAGAGCTTGTTCCACTTGCTGGGGCTGGAGCCCACCCAAGCCCACAGGGAAATTCCCCCACCCACCCACACCCCCCAGCCACCTGGGCAGGCAGCACCCCACCTGCACCTTTCCCAAGGCTGCTGGGACCGCAGCTCACCCCAGGTGAAGGCAGCAGGGAGCAAAGGGCTGCAGCACCCCAGAGAAGATACCCCCAGGGAGGGGGGTGCCGCAGCCCCACAGCCGCACCAAAGGAGAGCCCCGCTGTCACCCGCTCCAGGGCACGGCCAGACGCCCCCCGGCCCCCCGATTCCCACACCCCCCACACTCACTCAGCGGGCTGGCGTCGTGGGCGCCATCCACCCGGCCGTCGGGGTGCAGCCGGAGGTGGAAGCCGATGCCCACTCGGCAGTAGAGCCGGCCCCGCCGCCGCCCCGGGCGGCTCCGCGGGAA